>CAUJNA010003807.1:241558-321558 GCA_963377175.1 Effrenium voratum
TGATCTTCCAGGCTGCACAGACTGGTGAGTGTCTTAGGTTTCGCTCATAAATGTTGGGGTTTCTGGTGTAAGGTTGGTGGCTGCTCAGTTGTTGTTTCTGCTGAATTGCGAAATCCATTGCAACAACTGCTGCTGGCTTGTGAGCCTACGGGGACGAGAGCGCAACTTATGGGAAAGATGGCTGTTGTTTGCCTCCGTTTGCTCCCAGTCAACACTGCCCCTGGCATGCACATCAGCAACATAGCTGCCCAGGCCACTCGCCCCGGCGCTCGCCGCGGCGTTCGCCACGACGCTCGCCCCGGCGCTCGCCCCGGCGCTCGCCCCGGCGCTCGCCACGACGCTCGCCCCGGCGCTCGCCCCGGCGCTCCGCACGACGGTCGCCTCGGCGCTCTCAACGTCGCTCCTTACACCGGCGGAGCCGATCCAAGAGCCCGGACCTTAGCAGAAGATCAGAATGTGTGGAAATTTGCGATGCATGGGCACTAACCCCTGACAATTTGTTGCGAATTGCACATTGTTTTTTCCTTTCATGATGTTTGTATTTGGTCCGCCTTTGCGACCGGCATGATTGCTGTGAGGCTGCTGATGTTTCTTGCTGCCTCAAAAGATGTTGCGGCATGAATTTGTAAGCAACCATTTCACGGCTTCTTGCTCCTGCCCTTAGGGGGCAGGATGATCAGGGTGCTCGAGCCAAGACACCAGTGCCAGGGCATTCAACTCCATGAGATGGGAACGCTTGCAAGTTGCAGCGAACACTTTGGAAAGTACGGCGAGTCCAGCCTAGAGCTTCAAACACCAGGGTTTATTTCCGTCCAGATCTTGGCGTGAAACTCCAGCTTGAAGATGCTTGGAGGCCGCAAAAAGGCAAGAAGCAAGAGCAGGCGAGCTTCTGAGTTGTTACACCTCGTGATGCGTGTGGTCGTGAAATAGTTGGTGCTTTTTTTGACAACGAACCTTGCGAGATTGTGACCAGCTGCAAAGCATACCAGACCAAAATGTTTATTGTAAACGCTTCGCGTTGCCCGCCTCAACCACTCCGCTTTTGGCTGGCTTTGAGGCATATGCTGTGCTTTGGGTTTGCCTTGAAGTGTTGTTATTAAAGTGAGTGAGTCGGCGCCAAAATGCGTCAGCTGGTTTCCAAGCTAGATGTTTTTTGGGGGATTTGGGGATTTGACGGAGTTGGACCTGTTTTCAGAGGGGATTTGACAGGTTTCTAGAAGGGATTGACTGGTTTCTACGGTTTTGAGGGGGGATTTGATTGGAACCTGACCGGTTTTGAGGGGAATTTGCGGTTTGTGGGGAGATTTGACCGGAGTTGGACCAGCTTTGAGAGGAGGAAGCGGACCGGGACGGGTTTGCGGGGTTGGATCAGGGAGAATCTGGCAAAGTCGAAGGGGTGTGGCTCGCAGGCAGCTGGAGCAGGGATTTTTGCCGGGTCGGACGGGTCGGACGGACCATTTTAAAGTGGGGGGGATGGGGTTTAAAAGATCCCGAAGAGGTTCTGAAGGGGTCTCCGAGGCGAATTTGAAGGAACATACTGTACATGTTGCTTGAAAGATATTCTCGCGGACAACGGCCACGATGGCACCAATGCGTGCAGGTGAAACGTGTTGATGGAGTGGAAAGAGGGATATGAGAAGCCTTTCTTTGAGGCTTGCTGCTTGCTTTGATAGGCAGCGGAGTAGCTCCGCCAAAGAGAAGAGGCACCGAAGGGAGTGCAGAGGTTGAGCAAAACTCGTTCGATTCATGCCGTTCCATCAAGAAAGCAGCAGATGGTTCGAACTGCTGGCTTGAAGGATTCTGAGCATGCAGTCCACCGATATGCTTGTTTGCCAGATGCAGTAGATAGACTAGCTTGCTGGCAGACACAGTCGGCAGGCCGTAGGTCACTTGGTTAGCGAATCCGACACTGATCATTGTCAGCACGGGGACAAGTTGAGAGCCGTACGGAATGGATCGATGGAAGGGTTGTGCCCGCTTGTTCGAGGAAACCATCCTCTGCGTCGCCTGCAAACAAGAAGGCAGGGGTGTATGCAGGCGGTTTGTCAGAACATCATGACGACATGTTGACGCCTTGCAGTCTCGTCTTTCAAATGGCCATGTTTAGAATCATAGAGCATAGTTCATTCGATATCAACATTCGATGCTTTGTCTAGTTTCACTTCTCAGGCAAAGTCTTACATGTCATTTGCCCCCTTCCAGTGAAAGATGCGATCCATTTCCTGAATGCAGGCATCAAGGATTCCCTAGTTGGTCAGATGGGTTCTGTCAACTGAGTAGCAATCAGACTGCATGATGTTAGATTTTCAAAAGGGGGACCAACTATGCGTCCCGTTTTGTGCAGCTGCCTAAATGTGGGTCCATTTCATGTGACATCCTCAAAACTGTCATCTGACTGCTTAAGCGCGAAACTCCGCAAGTCCTTTTCCTCATACCCCTCATACCCCTCATACCCCTCATACCCCTCATACCCCTCATACCCCTCATACCCCTCATACCCCTCATACGCCTCATGCCCCTCATACCCCTCCTACCCCTCGTACCCCTCATACCCCTCATACCCCTCATACCCTTTCCCGCAACTTGGGGCCCATTCGGCCGCTTCCTGCGGAGGCGCGCTCCAGCTCCCCACGCGGCTTGGCGCCGCCACCGCCGCCGGAAGAGGAGGGATGGTCGTGAGACTCTGCGTCTGGTGTCTGTGAGTGTGTCTCGTTTCTTGTGATTCTTTCGGTTGGTGCGTGTACCAATGGACGGTCAAACCATTATTTACTGTTTAAGGTAGTAAAGGGGATGACATGGGTCACACTCAGCAAAGTACCAATAGGAAATGGGGGGGTGCTCACCAAAATTCCCATGTCACATTGACCATATATTCATATATATATATTATATATATAATATATAGATATTATATATATACACATACTATACATATATATATATATATACACGTGACGTGTGTGTGTGTGTGTGTCTTTGTGTGTGTGTGTGTGTTGTTGTTGTATGTATGTATGTATGTATGTATGTATGTATGTATGTATGTATGTATGTATGTATGTATGTATGTATGTATGTATGTATGTATGTATGTATGTATGTATGTATGTATGTATGTATGTATGTATGTATGTATGTATGTATGTATGTATGTATGTATGTGTATGTATGTATGTATGTATGTATGTATGTATGTATGTATGTATGTATGTATGTATGTATGTATGTATGTATGTATGTATGTATGTATGTAATGTATGTATGTATGTATGTATGTATGTATGTATGTATGTATGTATGTATGTATGTATGTATGTATGTATGTATGTATGTATGTATGTATGTATGTATGTATGTATGTATGTATGTATGTATGTATGTATGTATGTATGTATGTATGTATGTATGTATGTATGTATGTATGTATGTATGTATGTATGTATGTATGTATGTATGTATGTATGTATGTATGTATGTATGTATGTATGTATGTATGTATGTAATGTATGTAATGTATGTATGTATGTATGTATGTATGTAATGTATGTATGTATGTATGTATGTATGTATGTATGTATGTATGTATGTATGTATGTATGTATGTATGTATGTATGTATGTATGTATGTATGTATGTATGTATGTATGTATGTATGTATGTATGTATGTATGTATGTATGTATGTATGTATGTATGTATGTATGTATGTATGTATGTATGTATGTATGTATGTATGTATGTATGTATGTATGTATGTATGTATGTATGTATGTATGTATGTATGTATGTATGTATGTATGTATGTATGTATGTATGTATGTATGTATGTATGTTTGTAATGTAATGTAATGTAATGTAATGTAATGTAATGTAATGTAATGTAATGTAATGTAATGTAATGTAATGTAATGTAATGTAATGTATGTATGTATGTATGCATGTATGTAATGTATGTATGTATGTATGTATGTATGTATGTATGTATGTATGTATGTATGTATGTATGTATGTACGTGATGTATGTATGTACGTGATGTATGTATGTATGTATGTATGTATGTATGTATGTATGTATGTATGTATGTATGTATGTATGTAATGTATGTAATGTATGTAATGTATGTAATGTATGTATGTATGTAATGTATGTAATGTATGTAATGTATGTGTATGTATGTATGTATGTATGTATGTATGTATGTATGTAATGTATGTATGTATGTATGTAATGTAATGTAATGTACTGTACTGTAATGTAATGTAATGTAATGTAATGTAATGTATGTAATGTAATGTAATGTATGTATGTATGTAATGTATGTAATGTATGTATTAATGTATGTATTAATGTATGTATGTAATGTATGTATGTATGTATGTATGTGTGCATGTATGTATGTATGTATGTATGTATGTATGTATGTATGTATGTATGTATGTATGTATGTATGTATGTATGTATGTATGTATGTATGTATGTATAATGTATGTATGTATGTATGTATGTATGTATGTATGTATGTATGTATGTATGTATGTATGTATGTAATGTAATGTAATGTAATGTAATGTAATGTAATGTAATGTAATGTAATGTAATGTAATGTAATGTAATGTAATTATGTATGTATGTATGTATGCATGTATGCATGTATGTATGTAATGTAATGTAATGTAATGTAATGTAATGTAATGTAATGTAATGTAATGTATGTAATGTAATGTATGTATGTATGTAATGTATGTATGTATGTTTGTTTGTTGTTTGTTTGTTTGTTTGTGTGTGTGTGTTTGTTTGTGTGTTTGTGTGTGTTTGTTTGTTTGTGTTTTTGTGTGTGTTTGTGTGTTTGTGTGTTTGTGTGTGTGTGCGTGTGTGTTTGTTTGTTTGTTTGTGTGTTTTTGTGTGTTTCTTTGTTTGTGTGTGTTTTTTTGTGTGTGTGTGTTTGTGTGTGTGCGTTTGTTTGTGTGTGTGTTTGTGTATGTTTGTGTGTGAGTGTTTGTGTGTCTGTGTGTGTGTGTTGGTGTGTGTGTATGTGTTTTTGTGTGTGTGTTTTTTTTGGGTGTGTGTGACTGTGCGTGTTTGTGCGTGTCTGTGCGTGTCTGTGCGTGTCTGTGCGTGTCTGTGCGTGTCTGTGCGTGCGTGCCTGCGTGCCTGCGTGCCTGCGTGCCTGCGTGCCTGCGTGCCTGCGTGCCTGCGTGCCTGCGTGCCTGCGTGCCTGCGTGCCTGCGTGCGTGCGTGCGTGCGTGCGTGGGTGGGTGGGTGGGTGGGTGGGTGGGTGGGTGGGTGTGTGTGTTTGTGTCTGTGTCTGTGTCTGTGTCTGTGTCTGTGTGTGTGTGTTTGTGTGTTTGTGTGTGTGTGTGTGTTTTTGTGTGTGTTTTTGTGTGTGTTTTGGTGTGTGTTTTTGTGTGTGTTTTTGTGTGTTTTTGTGTGTGTGTGTTTTTGTGTGTGTGTTTTTGTGTGTGTGTGTGTGTGTGTTTTTTTGGTGTGGGTGTGTGTGTGTGTGTGTGCGTGTGTGTGTTTTTGTGTCAAAGGTGGAGGGAGCAACTCATGGAAGTTCGAGATTGGAGTCAGAAGTTGAGCTGAATTTTGGCGAGCCAACAACAACACTACCATTACTGAGATGGGGCTTGAATACAGCCAGCCTGTGAACAGCATGCCATGTAGATGCGCGCCTGTGGTGGCGGTTGATTTGCTCCTGCGAGACAAACAACATGTCCGCCAAGCTGCCAGGAGTTCGATCTCAGCAAGTTCCCACCGTTCACTTGCGTGAGGCAAGTGATGCAGCGCTCGGCAAGTGCGGCTTTGCGGTGTGAAATTGACAATCTTCAGATCAGGGCTGAGTCTACGAAAATTTGCCCTTGTGCATGACCAGCGGCCAGGCTGAAAGGACTCAAGGTCAACACAGACCTGAACGGCCTGTGTGGGATCGCCAGCTGCTCAGACAAGTTGGTGGTCAGCAAAGAGAGAATTCGACTGCAACGGCAATCCCTTTTTGGTTTTGCGCCTTAAACGCCAGGCACACTGCTTTTGGCCAGTGACACAAGTGAGCCACAGAGCACGGCCCTTTTGACAGGTGGCTCCGGCAGAGCTGACGCCGCAGCAGCCCCAGGTTCCAGGCACGCTGAAGGTGCGCTTGGAATCGGAGCGGGAGGCGCGGAGCGCGGTGTGCGCGTGACGGCCAATCCCGAATCTTTATCCATGGCATCCGACAGCATCCGACAGCATCCGACATGCGATTTTCGCGGCAGGTGGCTGTGCGGCCACCGAACCTGGACACCTTGGAGGGTGGGGGGCCCAAGTGCGTGAGTGCAAAGGATTGCAAAGGATTGCAAAGGATTGCAAAGGATTGCAAAGGATTGCAAAGGCACACGGGACACGGAAGGGAATCCGGGAAGAACCTGCGCCATGGCTTGAGTTGCAGCTTCCGGCCACAATGGTCACCTCATTGCGCAGTTTCTTCACCGAGGCCAAGAAGCTACGCTGACTGCCCAGCAGCGAGAGAAGCTGCACAAGGCGCTGACGGGTCTGCGGTTCAGCGAACGTGTCAATACCAGGGACGCGTGTGTGAGGTTCGGCCCAACCTAGCGATTTGGAAAAGGCATTGGGGGGTGCCGCATGTCCGAGGGCCCGAGGATGGTAGCAACACATGAGTTTTCGACAAGTGGACAAGCAGAAAGTAAGCCATTTGCAGATTTTTACGCTCTGCAACTTCTGTTTCTGCCTGGCCTTCTGTCTCTACCTTCGGCCGATTGAACTGGGCAGATCCATACAGATGGCTTGTTCAATTTGCAGGTGATGATGGAGCTGCAGACAGAGGCCTGCGGCAGCCGCGCCTGGGGCTTTTGCTCGGGCTATGCCTCATGTTACGTTTGCGGCCATGCCATCATCGCGAATCAACCATGCTTTCCTTCCAGTGGGAAAACTATCCTGGTCAATATTCATTTGTTGTTTGTAATTTGAGGGAGAGAAGAGGAGTCAGGATTGAAATGTGGGTCCGTGAAAAGTCTTTCTGGCCCAGGTTTGGTTTGATTTGGAGGAACTACGATTTTGCAGGATAGGAAGCAAATGAGGTTTGCTAGTCTTTTCGTGTGCATCTATGTTCCTCATGCAATTTTGCCAGCGTCCACACGTGGCCAAGAGCAGGGAGCCATCGGAAACCCCCTGAATATTGCATTTGCATGTGCCTTGTTTGATTGGCTACACTCGTGACCTTGGGGCGGGGGTCAACGCCTTGGTGTAGAAGATTGTAGAAGTAAATCATTGTCTGAAACCAAAAGATTCTGGTTTGTTCAGAAGCGTTGCCGTCCTTGTTTGCCAACCTTGCGGAAAGGCGGAAAGCTAAATTGTTTGGAATAGGAGTAGCTGAACATCAATGCAAGGAATGAAGCGGCCGACGGACGTGAGCATGACGGCAGAGGCTTCGCCACCCCCAAATGAAATAAGGTATTCTGTTTTCCAGGACCCCTCACTCCATCCCTCACCTCTTCTTGTCAAAGGTAATGTGTTGCCCTGTAGTAGAGAAATATGTGTGCAATGTCAATGAGCTTCGGCGAATAAGTTTGGGCGCAGCTAGCAGCACAATAGGAAGAGCCAAGCTCTGACCATGCACAGAAACAATCAACTTCAATGAAAAGTGCAGTGTCAGCTGACTTCTAAATTCAGCTGACGCCAGAGTCAGACAATCGATGCAACTCAAGTGACTTATTTGCAATCCCGTTCGGTTCATTTCAACTTTGGGGATCCAAGTTGTCTCGGGGTTCCCCTCCGAATTCGCTCTGCTAGGCTGCTGGTGGCGTGCAGGCGCGGCGTGCCGCTGCAGCAGCCGCAGTGGCTGCAGCTGCAGAAGCGGCCGCGAAGGCGCGAGACTCGTTCGACGCAGCCCATTCAAGCCGCATCAAGCCGCAGAGAAAGCGGGGTGAGGCAGAGAGGCAGGAAGAGGATCAGCCAGAGAATCAGCCATTAGAGCTTCAAAAGGAACTTTCATTATGATTTGATAGCCTTCAAAAGGGTCATGAGTGATGAAGTAATTAGCGAGAATGCACACTAAATTGCCCAGGCAGCTGGAAAGTGAAGCCAGGCACGCTTGTGTGAAAACGGTGGTTGCCTGGTTGCGCGATTGCTTCCCTCTGCACGCGTAGATGATGTATGTAGGCTTGGAGATCGGTTTGTTTGTACCAGAATGAAACAAAACCTATGTCAAATCCATTGGTCCTTGAATTGATTCAAAAATCATTATCGCATCGTATGGAAGGCACCAATCATAAACAACGAACATAATTATTGAAGAAAACATAGAATTAATATAATTATAGGATTATTATATATATATATATTTAAAGAATTTATATTAAAATAACATAAATAAAATTTTAATTTAATATTATTATTTTTTAAATATATTGATTTAGTATATTATTTGAATTAATTGTTTGATTTCTTATGGTTTATATAATATTATATATTTGGAAAAGGAAATAATAAAATATAAATAATTGATTGTATATTAATAATGAATAAATAAATAAATAAAATAAGATGAAATTTTTTAATAGAATATAATATATATTTTAGTGTTTATGGTATTTTATGTTTTTTATAGAATTTTATGGAATTTTATTATTTTTTTATTTTATTTATATTTATTAATTACTTTTTAAATTCTATGATTTTAGAATTATAGGGAATAAATGAATGAAAATAAAAGAAGAAAATGGAAATTGAAATAAGATAGAAATTAATAGGTATAAAAGGGAAATATTATGCCATTCTTTGTTTGTTTGTGAATTTTTCTCGCTGGTTAACTCTTTGTGTTATATTTTTATTAAACCACTAATCCAGGAATTCTTCTAAACGTAATTAAATATAAAAAGACAATAATAAAATTCCAAGAATAAATACTAAATTAATAAAAAGAAAAGGAAGAGACCTACAAAATATCTTATCTGGTCCTACTTTTTTATATCTTTTCTATTGGTTTTCGTTAATTGATTAGGAAATGATATTAAAGAAAATCTAAGATGAATAAATAGAAAATAAAAGAATTCTAAAATAAACAATAAATGATAAAAAGAGAATAGATACAAATAGAAATATAATATAATTAAATAGAAAATAAGCAAAATAATTCTAACATAGAACAAAGAATAAACAATAAAATGAATCTTGAAAGGGGGCTATAACACGTGATAATGTTGTTATTTTGTTGAACCGGAATTATAGAAATAAATATAAAAAGATAAAAACATAACATAAAAATTGAGATAAATATTATTTAAACAGATAGATATGAATATACGGAAATAGATAAAGAATCACAAAAAGATATAAAAAATAAAGATGAACGAAAAAATAGATATATAATATAGAAATAAATCGAAATAATGCGAGAAATAAAGATATAGATAGATAGGAATATAGAGGCACAGACATAAAAAAAGATTTGAATATATAGAGATACACAAGGATAGATAGAGAAAGATAGAGAAAGATAGAGAAAGATAGAGAAAGATAGAGAAAGATAGAGAAAGATAGAGAAAGATAGATATGGATATATGGAAATAAATTGGGACAGATAGAGAGAGGTAAAGATACGAAGATATTCGGCACCTCCAAAATTTCGATTCGGATAGGTTTTTAAATTTCCCCGAAATTTTGGCTCGATAATTAGCAACTAATTTTTTAAGAATTTTATGGAGATGATGTCCGGAAACCTAAGATCCGCGCCGCCGAAAGATCCAAAATTCGGTAAACTTTAGCCGGGTTATGCCACGGGAATTCTAAACAAAATTGTTAAGAACCTTTTGAAATTTTGGCAAAAATTCGGGGCCTTCTAGGCCGCACAAAAAGGCGGGAGCTTATGCCATAGACAAAATCGGAACAAACATAGTCGCAAACACGACGAAGCCGGAGTACCGCTGCAACGGCTTATTGGAGCATGGGCAATGCGACCTCGAGTTATATTGGTTTATAAGAAAAAATATATGTATATATATATTTAAAAAATTGATTGGTTTTGATTTTTATTTTTTTTATATAAAGAAAATTAATTATATATATAGTTTGGAATTCTTATATATTTGTTAAAAGACGATTTTTTGTTTATTTTATAATATTGTTGAAATTGGATATAATGAAATATTTAAAGGGTTTATATATGTATTTGAATTTTATAATATAAAAAACTAGTTATATTATATATATGTTTATTTATAAAAAAAAAATAATTATTAGAATTATATATAATTTTTATTTAAATAATAGATAATTGTGGAATTTAATATTAATATTATATATATATATATATAATAATTCATTATATTTATCTCCTGCAAAAATGCAAAAATGCGCCCCCCAAAACAGCACCTACACCAGCATCCCAAACTGCACGCGCCCTAGCACTAGCCCATTAATCTCGCAAATCACTTTCCCCTCTTTATTGGCAGTTGGAACCCCTATAGTTTTCAGTTATCTGGGGAAATATAATATGCGGAGCACATTTTCATAGCTCCGGCTGCAAAATTATAATTTTTCAATTACAAAAATACGAGAAATATATTGCTATAGCTCCGATAACACTTGCATAGAGTAATTTGTATAGAATTATTTGCGCAGAGCAATTTGCGCAGAGTAACTTATATAAACACTTGTATAAAGCACTTGCGTAGAGCAACTTACATAGACCAACTTGCGCAGAACACATACGCAAAGCGCTTGCACGGAGCAATTAACGCAGAACATTTGTGTAGAACAATTTGCGCAGAATATTAGCGCGCAGCAGCTTACAAAGAACAATTTGGGTGCAAGAGCCTGGAACAATGCAGTTTACGTAGACGATTTTCGTGAGAAATTGCGCGGCGCAATTCGTGCAAAACAAATTACGCCGAGTAGACTCGCGCAGAGCTAACTTGCACAGAGCTAAGTTGCGCGAGCGTGTTTTGCAGAAATTGTGGTCATCGTATAAGCTTTACTATTGAGTATTTGTCTTTTTTCTTTTTGTTTGTAATCGTCTCGGCCTTTACGAGCTTTTTTTTTGTTTTGTTTTAACGAATATAAATATGTGGGATCGAGCATTGCTATATTGTTTTCGTAAGATGTTGAATGGAGTTTTTATCGCCGCGCGCAGATATGCTCGCCGCAGCGCTGTAAAAAGGTGTCTCCGTGGATAGATAAGTGCCTAGGGAAAAATACTTATGGACTAATCTTTTTTTTCATTTTTTTTAAAAATAATTATATATATATATATTATAGATTATATTAAATTTTATTGCAATTTATAACATGATTTAAATATAATAAAAATTTATTTGCAAATTAGAATATTTTCAATATATATTCTGTTTATTTATAAATATTATAAGATAGAAAAAATAATAACTTAAAATTTGATAAAACATAATTTAGTTATAATATATGATTTGTTATGGAACGAATGTATTTATGAAAAATGTTTTTTGGAGGTTAGAAAAATAGTGTATTTAGATATTTTTATATTTTGATTGAAATATTATATTTGATTTGCGAGAGTTTGGCGATATTTATTATGATTAGCTGTGTTTTTCTTAATAACTTAAACGAAATAAGTTTAGCTTTATTTGTACCTAGGATATGTTTTGGTCGATGGTATTTTCGTATACGTTATTGTAGTAATTATATTTGGGGATGGATTTTTTGAGGCTAATAATCTATGGGTTTATTCTCCCTTTGTTTAAACGATTAAATGTTTACACGTTGGTGATGGGCATCTGAGATATATTGCTGCTTTGTGTATAGCAGTGCATCAGGAAATATATTGAGGTGCTGCTAAGAGATTCTATTTACAATTCGTCTGAAAAAATATCTTTAGAATTAAGTCTCTAGTTTAATATAACATATAGTTTTTCGAAATGTTTTACTTGGACAAGGTCCAAGGCAAAAATATATTTATCTATAATTGTAAAATTGGAATGATTTTTTAATTTTATGATCTAATTCTATTATTCTTTTGCTGTGGACTTCTTTTAGCACGTTGCTAGAAAATAACGGGCCCCCATTAGTATTTGATATTTATATATATAACAAATATATATATAATAATATTTTAAAATTAATAAATATATATATTTTGAAAAATTAGATATTTTTTCCAAAACTATGACGAAGGGTTCTTTTGTGCGGAGCTTTTGGTTAACTTGCATAAAATGACTAGCATAGAGATATTAAGAGCTCTTGATTAATTTGTGCAGAATAGCTTGCATAGAGTCATTAGTATAGAGATACTAATATGGAGACACTCCTGAAATCCCCAAAATGAGGTAATGAAAGAACAACTAATTAATTGTCCTACAAAAGCAACAAAGACACAAGCATGACTAGTTCGAAATATCCATGGAATTATGTATGTTCAAATATTGGGGTTAAGGCGGTGCCTTGAATCGGCGGCCATGCCTATAGTGAACAATTTGGGAAGCCTTATACTCCTGTCTGCCATCTCGTCTTGTTAGCAGAGAGTAGCTTGCATAGAGTTACTAGTATGGAGATATTTGCACAAAATCACGAGTATGGAAATACTAATATGGAGATACTTGCACAGAGTCACCAACATGGAGATATTTGCATAGAATTACTAGCATTGAGTTACTTGCGCAGAGCTTTACGCAAAGAGCTAAGCGTATAGAGCCAAACGCATAGAGCTAAGTGTTTATAGCGAAGTGCAAAGAGCGAGGTGCAAGGAGCCAAGCGCACGGAGTTAAGCGCATAGAGCCAAGTGCAAAGAGCGAAGTGCATCAAGCTAGGTGCATAGAGCTAAATGCATAGAGTTAGGCGCATAGACCTAAGCTAAGCTAGGTGTAGAGGTTCGGCGGTAGCAACTATATGAATTAAATTAAAAAAAAATATTTGGAAAGAAAGAGTTCGGTATTAAGAATTTCTTTTAAGGCGGGGGGTGGGGATGTTGCCGACGATCGGGAATGCGACCCTTTACGGGGGCAAAAATTCAAGGTTTTTTGTTTTTTTGTTTAATTTGCCCGAACGATTTTTTGCGGAAATCGACGTGGTCGAGGTGCAAAAACTCGAGGTTTTTTTGCCCATGCGACCCTTTACGGAGATCGTGTATGTTGAAGCGCTTTCGTTGTGGTGCCGTGCGAATTCTTTTTAGTCTTGGCGAACTTTTTACGGAGATTATGTGTGTCGAAACGCTTTCGTTGTGGTGCCGGATAATTTTGTTGCTCGCGAAATGATTTTTGGAAGTTGTTTCGTGGTTTGCGCGCTTATTTTCATAATCCCATAGTCACGGGTTTGATCCCCCCCTGCTCCGGCTTGAAAATCGCAACTTTTAAGTATAAATATAGTACGCGGAGCGTCTTCTTGTAGCTCCGATTGGAAAATCGCTATTTTTCAGTATAGATATTGTATGTAGAGCATATTCCCACAGCTCCGGCTAGAAAATCGTAACTATTATATACAAACAAATTACACCAACATAGACTCCAGATAACAGTGCTTGCACACCAGCACCTCCAAAAGCACCCCCCCGAAGAACGCCCTAAGCAAAACCCGGCCGTCAATCGAGCAAAAATGCGCCCGCACCATCACCCTAGCACCCCAAATAGCACCCCCCAAAATAGCCAGCCGTCAATCTTGACGAAAATCAACCAGCACCCCAAACAAAATCCCAAACCACTACCTAAGCTGCGTGCCCCCCTTGCACCCTACCGTCAAGATGCAAATATGTGCGTGCGCCATCACCTGTATGCCTGATAGCACCCGCACGTCAATATCGCAAAAATGCGCCCATGTCGTCATTATCACCTCAAACAGATCCATCAGCACCAACACCCCAAACTGCCAATACGATTTCGATCAACCTAAAAAATATATATTCAAATTTCTTAAACCAAATCGAAATCGGCCAACTTCACCATCTCATCATTAATCTACATCTTATTATTTAAATACCTATAAAAAACTAAAAATAAATAGATTTCGATTTCAATTTTAAAATAAACCATTCCACTCCTCTAAAAATTAGTTCTTATTCCTCTATAGATCTTTCAACCAAAACAAACCAATATAAAATATCCAAAAATCGAATCAAAATAACGACCACAAGATTTTCGAGCTTCATATCCCGATAATACATATCAATAACCTCTATTTCTAAATTATTCAAATTTACTATAACCCAATCTATATAACACAAAACATAATATCCTTACTCTTAAATATTATATATACCTAAATAAAACACCCTCTAAATTCCATCAAAATTATCCTAATTCTTTCGATAATATTAATTCATAAATTCATAACAATTAACCTATGCAGTATCAAATAACTCAGCCAAATTGGGCTAGCAAACGTCAACACCAACGAATCCCTGTTCCGTTAAACAACGACGCTTTATATATCCCCCCGAAAGCATGCCACTCCGGGGGCCCAGCGGGCCCTTATCCTCCACTAAGAGGCCCAGCCCAAGAGGTGGACACGAACATCGTAACCTAATGGCCCACCAAAACCGCCCTCTCCTCCAGGAAGAGGAGGCTACCTTCCACGTCTAAAACGTTTATGTTCCGCCTAACAACGGGAATATCGTTCTAAACAGTCATACCCGAGAAACATATGCTCATTATAACTGTTCTTCTCGCAATCATAATATAAATATATGGATACCTCCTAGGCGTTCTTATAACAATCATATATGGATCGTCTTTACCCAAATAACAAAAACGACGCTCACAGCTAACGCATGTAAAGCTCGCATTCGGATGCGTTTAGTCATTCGGGTTACCTCGAACTTATACCCTCGAAAGATCAGGCCCGTCGCCACCTAGCACACCGCTCGCAGCCGGACCTGCGACCTGTCCAGGGTCCGATGGGTTCCTTCGGCCATCGCCAAGACTCGGACCATCAGCACGGGCCCTATCACTTTGACCATCCCTTTATTAACGATAAAGGATTTCGAGGGGCACCTCCGTTATCGCAGATCGGTCTTTCATTCCTTAATCCCCGACTCCTAAGCGGCAACCTTCGGACTCCTATTCCTACCTTCATCCCTATCACTCCTAAAACGCGCCAGTAAACTGTCTCTAATACGCCTCGGCAGAGGGTACGACCTGTCCACCAAGGACGCTTGGCAAAACGGACCTTCTATTCACCTGAGATGGATCACTTATGCTAACTCTCCTATTCTCGCTACAATTTTGAGCACCCCTATCTCCAGGGTTAGATGTCGGTAACCTGCTCCTAAATCTTAATCTATACATACACCAGCCTCGACCCCAAACAACAAAAATGCATAACAAATCTGTATAACCCAAAAAAACAGCTTATCCTTCATGTAAAGTGCGAACTTGAGTAGCTTATGTGAGCAACACATAACTACAATTAGTCCATATATATCCGTGCAGGAAGTCCATTTTTTTAAGAAGAGGATATATCGGGTCCATCTATCTCCTTAACGCCGGGTAAAAATATCGATGTTATTCATCGACTTCGAAGAGAAAATTCCAGATCAATGCCATATTCGAGAACGAAGGTCCCGGGGATCAATCTAATACTTGGCATTAATCAAAGGAAATTTCGACCTTTCGTAGTATGCACACTCAATTATGCGCTTTTCCATCGCCGCAGCATTTGGTGGCCGTCTCGCTAGAAACTTGCGCATCAGTCTCAGCAACTTGCGGCCGAGACTGGACACTTGCTATCTTCTTCTTAAGCTCGGCTAAAAGTCTTACCACAAGCGACTACATTGTACACCTTGTAACGTTACGGCCGGGACATTTTCGCCTAGCAACATAGACACATGCCGCGCCAAATTGGCAAAGCAAAAGTGCCCGCTTAGCACGCTATTTGTTTATCGAGAACAAAAATATATATTTAAAGGCTTAACAAATTTTTGCTAATGCGACATACAAAGATACAAACTTACACTTAGCCAAGAAGTGCGGCACTGGCTTCCAAAAAGCAGTTCAAAATCCTAAACAAAATAATCAAGCGGACATATATTTAATTATCAAGAAAAATGGACACAGGGGACCTATTAATACGCCACAAAGATACAAACCTACACTTGATTAAGAAATGCGGCGCTGTTTGCCGCAAAGCAGCTCAGTATCAGCCGGATGTTGTTCAGCTAATGCGCCACAAAGATACAAACCTACACTTAACCAAACATTTAAGGCTCGAGCTCAACATACGCCACAAGGATGCAAACTTGCACTTAACCGAAATGCGGTACTTGCGTCCAAAAAGCAATTCTATATCCGCCATATTTGTCTATCGAAACCAATCTATATATTTATGGTTCGGCAAGATTCTACTAATACTGCACAAAGCTATAAACCAGAAGTGCGGCGCTGGCTTCCAAAAAGCAATCAGCCAGATATCACGATATATTTGTTTTTTATTAAGAATCATAAATATATTAAAGGCTCGACAGGGCCCTACTAGTGCGCCACAAAGACGCAAACCTGCACTTGACCAAGAAATGCGGCACTAACTTCTAAAAAAGAACTCAATTTCCTCGGCAAAACAATCAGCCGGATATCACGATTTGTTTATTTATCGAGAAAAATAAGACTCGAGATTACTTGATTCTAACTCCAACGATACTCCGCAAGGATGCAAATCTACGCTAAACCAAAAAAGAAGCACATCCTTTATACACAGACTAATAATAAAATCTGCAACATACCCTCAGCGTCACAACATCTAACGTCTAACCACGAAGATTAGGATATACAAGGAAACAAATAGGAGATACGACCCGGCAGCCAGCATCACAACATCTAGCATGTAACCAGAGAGACCTTAAGAGACACAGGGCAACAAGCGGGAAACACGACCCCGCAAACAACGTCATAACATCTAGCCGGGGAATAAGGGACTAGGAGACAACGAGACACGCGGGAGATACAACATCTAACCGCAAAGCCTAAGCAACACAAAGAAACAACCGAGAGACACAACATCTAGCATCTAACCGCAAAGATTGGGAAACACAAGAAAACAAAAAGACTGAAAAAAAAAACAAGAAGAAAAGGGGGAAAAAAAAACTATGTAGCCAGCGTCATAGCATCTAGTATCTAACCGCAGAAACCTTAAAAGACACAAAGCAACAAGGGGATAGATTAGGAAACAAAGAAACAGTCGACAAACATAACACCTAAGCCGTTGTCACAGAGACGCATCACAACATCTAACCGCAAAGACTGGGAAATAAGGAGACACCATATCGGAGCCGGCATCACAGCATCTAGCAGCTAACCACAAACACTAGCAGATACAGGGTGACAAGCCGGCGTCATAACATCTAGCATCTAATCGCAGAGACTAGGAGACCAGGATGGCCGCTGAATCAACCCGAGAACCGTGGAACCTGAACCATAGAACCGAACCGTTCGCGAACCGAACCGCGGCACAGGACTCGAACCGTGATAACCGTGGGAAACCGAATTGTGGTTGCACTGCACGCGGCCCTATCAGCTGCTTGCTGCTTGCTGCTTGCTGCTTGCTGCAGCTTGCAGGAAGCATCGCGCCACCTAGCGCCCGTGCGGCGCTTTGCCCAAATGGGTGGCCCAGGCGACGTGCCAACAACGTAGCATTGCTCCTCATGTCACAAGCACCGAGCGCGAGCTGCTAAAGTCAATGCAAACAACCATCAAAATGTTAGCCCTTAACGGGTCTGAAACTGGCCTGAAACAAAGTGCGACTCAGAACGCACCTCCAACCCCCCGCCCGGGGGGCTGCTCATCCTTACAGAAAACCCATCAATTCAAACGCTGATTGGTGTGTCCCTACCAGCCCGAATAGAATATTGGTGGGGTAGGTTGGAAATGGACCCCCAGCCCTGTTTCAAACCTGTTTCAGGCCGTTTCAGACCCCCTGATCTCCCCAATCGTGGGCAACAAAAACAAGGATGGGACACGCCATGTGGGCAGTTTTTCCTCAAGCGACAACAACCTTTTCCGGTTACATCCCCAAATCTCGTTCGTCAACGAATATGCCAGCTTTTGACAAAAGGCACCTGAAGCAGGTGTGAAGCAATGCAAAAATGGATAGATCGGCTTCCACAGATTAAAAATTGCCGTCTGACCAAAAAAGTCTTAATTGAAGCGGATTGCGGGGAGCCGTGTTTCAGACCTGGCTTCTAACCGTCTGCATTACAGCAGCCATGCTACGTGTGGTTCACATACTTGTTCTTTATGGCACTTGATAGGCCGCCCCACCTCGTCTAACCTCAGCCTGCCGCGCCGGGCCTTCGTGGCCAAGTTGGCGAATAAGATGGCGGGTCTGCGGTTTCTGCTGCAGCTGTTGCTCTTGCAAGGTAGGCATTTGGGAAGGGCCAAAACTGAACACGACCGCCCACCCTCCTAACTAGTGCATAGCTTCCCTACAGCAAAGAATACGAATAACCTTGTGCAATCAAGAACCGCAAGACTTCAGGAACCAGAACCGGCGAACCGAACCGAAGAAAAAACCGAGCCGAGCAGCCTAAGGATTAGGTTCTTCGAAACCGAACCTATTTGAACCGGGGTCACCCTGGGAGACACAGGGACAAGCGGGAGACACGACCCTGGAGCCGGCATCACAACATCTAACCGAAAAAACTAACAAACAAGAAGACAAGCAGAAAATAAGACCTCGAAACCATCATCATATTTTTCCATTCTCTATACCTCAAGTTAAACTCCCCAATGCTTCGCTGTCTAAGGAAAAACAACTTCAAACAAATAAACAAATAAACAAACAAAACAAACAAACAACCAAACAAACAAACAGACAAACAAACAAACAAACAGACAAACAAACAAAAAGACAGAGACAAAGACACAAAAAAACAAAAACAAAAACAAACACAGAGACAAAGATAGACACAGACACAAACACAAACACAGACACACAGACACACAGACACACAGACACACAGACACACAGACACAAACACAGACACAGAGACACAGACACACAGACACAGACACACAGACACACAGACACAGACACACAAACACAGACAGACAGACACAGACAAACAGACACAAACAGACAGACACAGACACAGAGACACAGAGACACAGAAACACAGAGACACAGAGACACAGCTGTTGGCCTCAAAAGATCCATCCGCACACGCAGTTGTTGCAAGCGCAAGCGAAAACGCGATCGACCAGAAAACATCCTGGGTGCAAGCAAAGCCGAACTGATTTCGCCCAAAGCATAGGGAAAAACACAACTGGTCGCAACAACCGGCCGCGGCTCACAGCTTCTCGCATCGCCAAACTCTCAGAAGATGGGCCAAGATTTCAGCCAAAATTGCTAGACAGGCAGATGTATGCCCCGACTCTTTATCTGGAAGGCACAACGGCTTCGTTCAACGGCTACGGATGGGGAGATATATGCCTTTTATGCCTAGACTCTTGATCTCGAAGACACAACGACTTCGTTCAAAGCCCGGACCATTTTTCTGAAATATCCCAGATATTTCGATAGTCGCACTCCAGACCATTTTTCCGAAATATTCCGGATATTTCGACGATAGCGTTTCCCGAAATATTTGGAATATTTGTGTTCCAAATATTTCGGGAAAATGGTCCCCGAAATATTCGAGAAAATGGTGGGTGGCTGCGATTCCCGGACCGCTTTCCAGAAATATTTTAAAAAATATTTCGGGAAATTGGTCCCTACAAAAAATGAAGCCACTATGTCTTCCGCACATAAGCCGGGGTAGCCCGGACAGATTTGGGCAAGCGGTCCGTAGGAAATATGAAGCGGTGACATCTTCCAGGGGCAGTCCAGACCAATTTTCCGCAATTCCGGGATTTTTCGGAAAAGCGGTCCGGGAAATCGCGCGCAAGTACGACGAGCAAGTTTCACGGTTGCGTTTTATAGGGTAAATAAATATATATATATAGTATATATATATATATTTATATTCAACACCATATAATAAAACATTTATTTTAATTTTATACTATATTCAATAATTATTGTATTTGTTGTTTCAAAATTTAATATTACTAATATATATATATATAAAAATCATTAATGAATATTATTAATCAATCAATATAATTATAGCAATTCTTTAAAAAATATGCTATATTATTTAAATTCAAATTACATTCTTTTTTGTACATTTTAAAATATAAACTTTACTCTACAAAAAATCTATCTATACTTTCAAATATACAAATAATAAATAAAATCAAAAAATCTCCACCAACTATAATATTAATACAAGAAAATAAATCATAATATAAAACACATATAATATTTATATAAATATCCAAATTAAAATGTTGATTACCAACATAAATCAATTACAACAATAAATTTCAAAACTTACAAAAAACCATTAATTTCGAGAACCTACAAATCAACAATACAATATTTATATTTTTACATCCAACCATTTAAAACAATTCAATAATACAAATCATCATAAAACATTCCATACAATTCGGTAGACTTACACAATGCTCATATCATGTTCAACGAGCCAAACTTATTTCAATATTCAATATCAATTTTAAACAAGAACAAATCATAATTATATCCATCAAATCAATCCCCGCATAAACCTATTTCAAGCCAAACACCATATAGAGAAATATCTTAAACAATTATATTAAAACATCTCAATCAATATAAATATTATAAAAAATCAAATAACACATCAAATGTCAACCAACCAATAAAAAATCAATCAACCAAAATAACCAAATCTATCAAACCATTAACAACAATAGATAAAAACAAAACCAATACATAAATAAAAACCGACCCCAAAAAACAAACAAAATAAATATCAAATAACAAAACATTTTAACAAATAATAATAAATTAATATTCCATACTTCAACAATTAAAAACAGCAAATATAAAAAATGTATGTCATCCAATATAATCATCACAAATAAAAAAAATTGCTTTTAAAAAGCTAGTATCAATAAAAAGAACCTACATCATAAGCCAATACATATCTACCAAAAAACATTACGAAAATTAACATCACATAAAAAACAAAACCCAACAAAAACAAAAACAAATAGAAACCAAGAAAACAAACCAACAAAATCTAAAAAACACAAAAAACAAAAAAACAAGAAAAAGAGAGACATACAAAAACACAACGAAACAGAGAAAATAAAAAACGACAAAGAGAGACAGAGAGAAATAGGAAGAGAGAAAAACAAAGAGAAATAAAAAAAACTCAGAGATTCAGAGAGAGACAAAACAACACAAAGAGAAACAGAGATAAGAAAAAAAGAAAAAAGAGAGAAACAGAGAGAGAGGGAGAGAGACAAAGAGAGGCAGAAAGAGACAGAAAGAGACAGAGGAGAGACACAGAAGGACACACACAGAGACACAGAATTACACAAAGAGACTGGGACACAGAGACACGGAGACACAGAAAGATGCAACGACACAGAAACACACAGATACACAGAGACAAGAGAGACAGGGAGAGACAGGGAGCGACAGGGAGAGACAGGGAGACACAGAGAGAGGGACAGAGCAACAGAGAGAAACAGAGACAGAGAGACAGAGAGACAGAGAGACAAAGAGAGAGAGAGAGAGAGAAAGAGAGAAAGAGAGAACGAGAGAAAGAACGAAAAAGATATTATTAAAAAGAGAAAAAGAGAAAGATGGACTTCTAAGCGAAGACCTGAATGAAGCACACTTCACAGAGAGAAAGAAAGAAAGAAAGAAGGAAAGAAGGAAAGAGAAGGAAAAAGAAGGAAAAAGAAGGAAAAAGAAGGAAAAAGAAGGAAACAGAAGGAAAGAAAGAAGGAAAGAAGGAAAGAAGGAAAGAAGGAAAGAAGGAAAGAAGGAAAGAAGGAAAGAAGGAAAGAAGGAAAGAAGGAAAGAAGGAAAGAAGAAAAGAAGAAAAGAAGGAAAGAAGGAAAGAGAGGGAGAGAGAGAGAGAAAGAGACAAAGAGACAAAGAGACAAAGAGACAAAGAGAGAAAGAGAGAAAGAGGGACTTCTAAGCGAAGACCTGAAGAACACTTCAGCAACATTTCGGGGACTTCTGGGCTGCCCTAAAGAGGCAGGAGCTTGTGCTGCGGGAAAGACCGGGACGGGCTTAGCCGCTCGCCGCAAGCACGACGATTTGGCCGGAGCACCGCTGCAGCGGCCCTGCGGCGCACGAGAAATGCGACCTCGACAAGCTATGTAGTACAACACCGCATGTACATTGACAAAAGAGGGAGGGAGAGAGGGAAAAAAAGAAAGAGAGACAAAAGACAAAGAAGGACACAAAGAGACGGAGACATAGAGACACAGAAAGACAGAGAGACAGAGAGAAAGAGACACAGAGAAGCAGAGAGACAGAGAAACAAAGATACAGAGAAGACAGAGAAACAGAGAGACAGAGACACAGAGAGACAGAGAGACAGAGAGAAAAAAGAGAAACAGAAGACAGACAAACAGAGAGACAGAGACAGAGCAGAGAGAAAGAGAGAAAGAAGGAAAGAAAGAAGGAAAGAAAGAAGGAAAGAAGGAAAGACAAGGAAAAAGAAGGAAAAATAAGGAAAAAGAAGGAAACAGAAGGAAAAAGAAGGAAAAAGAAGGAAAAAGAAGGAAAAAGAAAGAAAGAAAGAAAGAAAGAAAGAAAGAACGGAGGGAAAAAGGGAAAGAAGGAAAGCACCATTTTCGACAAATTTCGCTTTGGATATGCTCTCAAATTTCCCGAAAATTTGACCCGGCAAATTTGCGGGAAAGCCGTCAAATCCGGAAGACATTTTTGGGGATAACGTCTGGAAATCGGAGAGTTGGGTCGGTGGAAACGACCAAAATTCGAGAAAATTTGGCCAGGTTGTGCCGAAAGAATTCTAAGCGAAGATCAGAACACCCCTAAATTTCGACAAAAGTCCGCACTGAGGCAGGAGCTTGTGCCGCGGGGAAAAGACCGGGACGGGCTTCGGCGGTGCCCGAGAAATGCGACCCCGAGGCCGCACCGGTTTATAGGAGAATATATTAATCCGTGTTCATTCGGCAGCAACCGCTGCCAGCCAAACCAAATCATACTAACCACACCAAACCTCACGGACTCATTCGGCAACGCGCGCACACTAAACTATAAGCATTAAGTTTATAATGTCGGATTACACAAAACCTATATTGCTCAAGAGACGGACGGGCCAACTAGGCCAAACACCTTACCGCACATCAAGCCCAGACTGAAGTGCTGATCAGTTTGTTGCGCATCGGGATGGAAAGGAAAGGCACATGTCCGAAACTGGACAAGATACAATGTTTTTGTCTTGGGAAACGACACCCAGACACATTGCAAAGGCAAGATGGTTGTGCGCTCATACTTTGCAAACATGCGGAGCGACAAAGAACAAGTGCTTGACAGCAAGCGGGGATGCGGACGTGGAAATGCCGCCAGCTCTGAGAAGAGCGGCTCGTGAAGAGACACTAAACAATGAAGTTCGAGTGACATCGACATCGTAGAAGGTTGTGTTTCCAAGAGTTGCAACTTGGAAGTACCAGAGCCTGTCCAGACTGGACATTGGCAGCTGCCATTGCAGAACTGTGAGTTCTGCCATTGCAGAACTGTGAGTTGTTCATGGGAGGAAACCTGCATGTTGGCGCAAAGTTCGGGCAAACAGAGATGTCGAGCATGTCGACAGAAGTGGCATCAGCGTAGACAAGAAAAACACAAGTGCAACAACTGCTAGCTCAGCACCATTGCGCCATTGAATCATTGACCCTTGCGAATTTGTTGGTTCCATGCCATGCACCCTGGGCGAAGCCCGTAACTCTCACACGTGTTTTTCCTCAATTCTCACAAGTACAGTCATTTCTCAAATGTGCCGCCATTTCCACGGTTTTCAACATTGCAAAAACGCACTGGTGGTTCCCCAGGTTTGACTTGTGACAAAATGAGTGAAAGTTCAGGGTTTTTCGGGTATAAAGCTTTTCGGGGTTAGCTTTAGGGTTTAGGGTGTGGGCTTCGGGTTTTTCGGGTTTGAAGTTGAGGGTTTAGAGTTTTTAGGGTTTAGGTTAAAGGGTTAGGGCTGTTAGGGTTTAGGGTTCGGTTTTTTACGGAATTGCGTTTTTAGGGTTTAGGGTTTCCACGGTTTAGAGGATTTAAGGGTTTAGAGGTTTTAAGGTTTTTGAGGGCTTAGGTTTCGGGTTTCAGGGTTTAGGTTTCGGGTTTTTGCGTGTACAGTTTTTTGGGTTACACAGGATGCATCTATGGGTGTGTGAACAGACCTACGCATGTTGAAATATAGACGGTATTTTCAGCCACGAAAAACAACTCGTGATAAATGAGTAGATGTGAATCGTGAATGAGAGATTCGGCTTGTGAGATTCAAGCTGCTGCGCAAATGTTCAAGCTGAGCTTTTGGGCCGCAGAAAGCCGATCCCTACCTAAATCCAAATACAATTGCAGCTGTTATGTCACAAGCAATTTGGTTATATTTATGGGATCAGGATGGATTTAGGGTTGGTTTAGAGATAGTTTAGGGTTGGTTTAGCGGTGGTTCAGGGAGGGTTTGCGGCTGGTGCACTGTTTGTTAAGGTCTTTTTTGTTTGGTGGCTGGTTCAGGGTTGGTTTAGGGTGGGTTTAGTACTTTTGTTAGGGTGGGGTTGGGGTTGGGCTTGGAGATTGCTAGGTTGTATACGAGTAGGTTTAGGGAGGGTGATTCAGGGTGGGTTTAGGGTCGGGTTTGGGGTTGTGTAGGTTGTTTTAGGGTTGGTTTAGTGTTTGCGCAGTGTGAGAAAGCCAGCACCCGCAGCTAGCATGTGCATCACGGGGCAACAGGCTGTGGCAATGCGTCCTGAAGTGCAGTTGATCGCTCGATCGATCCGTGTTGGTCTTTACACGGCACATGCAGTGCAGTCTGTTCTAATGGGTCCTGTACAAAAGATTGGGCAGACCTTGAATTCCTCCTGCTCTTAGTGGCAGTGTTCATGATTGGAGCTTTGCTCAGTCCTACTGTCTTAAGTGCTGGGCGCTCACGGCTTGAATGCGAGTTCTGCCTCCTTGTTTAGAACCGGCTCTTTCCCGATGAACTCTGAGCGAGGGCCCCTGCGATCCTCCACGTTGAGGACTGATACTGTCCA
Source organism: Effrenium voratum (assembly GCA_963377175.1). Lineage (NCBI taxonomy): Eukaryota > Dinophyceae > Suessiales > Symbiodiniaceae > Effrenium > Effrenium voratum. The sequence goes on from CAUJNA010003807.1 coordinate 266,611, forward strand.
GGGGCACCACTTCCCAGGAGAGCGCATCCATTCGGCCCCATTCTTCTCGATGTATGCTGGAGAAGCATCACACACCTCTGTTGCTACCTGCCCGCATCGCTATGTTGCAAGTCAAAAAAATCCGGCAATACCCCACGCCTCCTCCCAGCCACCTACATCGTGGGGGTCAACCTTGGGTTCAAAATGTGAGCTGCCAAGAGTCGAGCACGCCAAATCTGCACAGTCCATAAAAACAACACCAATGGCACACCATATTTGCCCGCCAAGTCACATGCCATGAATATCTTCTGTCGCAGTCTGTGCCATTCATGATGCGGTTGAAAACAGGGATAGAGCCTTAGAGCCAGAAAGAGAGAGAGGGAGAGAGAGAGAGAGAGAGAAAGATCGCCACATCTGCAAAGCAACATCTGCGCTTCAATCAAACCATCAACCAACACATGGGGCATTTCGATGGCAAGTACTCGTTGACAAGTCAAAGGCTTTAGGGCTGAGAGTTGGACGCGCGGGGCGGCCCCGCAAATTCCGGGTGGCATGCATGATGGCTGTGTCAATGAACGCGTCATCCTGAAAACTCAACGGTCTCTCAAAGACTCCGCATTTGGGCCTGATACTTGCATTTGTGCGCGTTTCCGCTTTGGAATTCTGCAATGCATGCATTGTTTTGCGCTGCCTCCAGCCACTGGGAGATGTGCTGCCCGTCCCCAACCTGTAGGGTGATGAAAGCGCCGCCACGACGCTCTGCGCAGTCCTGTGGTGAGAGAACCATCAGTTGGTGATGTGTCCATGCGAAAACTAAGGCCCCCCAGAAGCATTCCCCGCAAGTTCCTTTGTCCAAACTTGAAATAGGCGGTCGTCTCAACAACATGTTGATACGTCCCTTCACTTGTTGTTTTGTCTTCCGTCCTTTGCCGCATGGGCGATGATGAGCCAGGGAAGCAGCCGCAGCATGGCTACTTATCAAAAAGCTCAGTCGTGCCAGGTGTTCTGGCAGCGGAACCCACTGAATATTTTCCTGCATGCCCGGCTTGTACTTGCGCGGGTTGTCTGTGCAACGGGAATGTTGGCCACCCAGGGGACATCATGGTGCAAAAGCCGACCCTGAGCAGCGAGAAAATCCGGCGGTCAGCACATTGACTGAGGCTCATTGACTGAGGCACATTGACCGAGGTGCTGGTTCTTCAACAATGCAAACTATTGACTTTCACCAAAGCCTAAAGCAACAGCCTTGTTTCAACATCAACATTGGCCAAACACCTCACGGCAGCATCTTTGAACTATCGAAGAGTTGGGCACCTTGCGCATCACAAGCGTGAGGGATTCTTCTGCCTTCTCAGGGTAAGCTACTGCGCTGCCATTCTTGAATCACATTTTGTATTCGCTATGTCGCTTGAAGTGAAACTCCGGATGTCCGACGCATCAGAGTTCTGTCAAAGGTCGGAAAACGAATCTTCTTCCTTCCTGAGCAAAACTTTTGGCGGCTCAGGCATAAGCAACTCATGCCCGCCTTCGCCTCTTTGGACGCCGGGAGCTGTGCTTGTGCCTCTTTGGGCGACTCCTGTGACTGCTGGACCTGCTGGACCTGCTGCGCCATGCTATGCCAACACACGTTCTGGTTCAGGCGCCTGCTGCGACGTCTGCGGCTTTCGGCTTTTACTTTTGTGCCTGGGACTCTGGGAATGGACCATCAGGTTGGCAATGCGGCATCCGGCCTTCTGCGGGCGTTCTGCGGAAAACCTCACGTATCAAACAGAAATCCTATACCAAGGCACTTCTAAAGCCTGCCTTAAATCCAGCTCGTGAGCTGCCTTCAACGCGCCAGGCGACTTCAGACTCCTCCGCCTAGAGAGCGTTGGGCGAACTGGCGCATGGCATTGGCAGCGATGCCTCCTCTTTTGTCAGCCTCGGCTGCAGAATCTCAAGCCCAAGCCGGGACCGAGGCTGAAGACAACTTCTGGTGGTGGCAGCCTTTCTGGCTAAGAGCAGGTCAAAGGCTGAGCAGGCCGAGCCTTCTCCTTTTGGATCTGGTCAAGCACCTTGAGCATGCGCAAGACCCAACATGCCGCGCAATCATAACAAAAACTGATGTGCTCGCTTGACACGCCACCAAATCCAAGGCAGCAGCTGCCTTGTCAGCAACTGAATCGCTTTGGAAACCTAGCGCCTCCACCTAGCCACTGGCAGTGAGGAAGTATGTTTCCAGAAGAATGACTTGAGCAGCACCCAAAAACCCACATTGACTTTGGTTCTACATGAATAGGCTTTGCCATTTAAGAAGAAACAAATGAGCCAGTTAGTAGACCCAACTGCCAAAATTGCCAATAGGTAGGGGAGGCTTCGGGCGTCACTTGCTGCGTGCCTCATCATCGGATTCGGGCGCGCTTTGCTCGGCTACCTTTCGGCTGTTGGCACCTGCCTGCAAAGAAGCGCCACGGTATCTTCTTCATGCCTAATACCAAGTCCCGCGAGTCGCAAGGCCTGCTGGCTGTCAGCCTGTGGCTGGTGCCGTCGACTCCCTCCTTCAAGACATCAGCTTGAGCTTGCAGCATGTCGATGCATGAAGTCCTGTTGTGAAAGAAGTCGATGCATCAGTGCCAGTTTTGAACACCTTCGCCGGATGGCGTCGCCACACCATTCATCAATGCCAGCACAAACCACCAAATTGTACCAGCGGCATCTTACCGATCGCCCGTTTTCTTGGAGCAACAGCACAAGGCTATTCCATCTTTCGACTCCACGACGAAAACAAAGGGGCTGTTGCCCTCAGAAATGCTCCCTTCCAAGTGCTCGTGGAACTGACAAGCTGACCCTGTAAGCAGCTAACAAGCTACTGCAAGTCGTAAGGCGCACTCGCAGCGACTGCAACTTGCACATAGGGGCGGTGATGGTTTTGATTGTTTGCTAGCAAACGTTAGATAGCGGCGATGGCATTCTCGAAATCAGCAACCACTGCACCAGTAGCAACAGCAGTCACAGCAATACTTGCACTGGTAGAGGCAACAAAGAGTACGAACAGAAACCAACTTAGCAATCATAATCATAAACGCAGACCAGAAAACAAAACATGACTCCGCTGCGTTTTTGGATCATGGTGGCAATATCAGCCCGGTGGGCCAGGCGAATCTTATACAAAGCCTGGCTGAATGAACAGGAAACGGCTAATGGGATGCGTTAGACCGGGGCATAAAACACATGTGACAGGCTGTGGATCTGTTCACCCACCGGCTTGCCGGGTGGCCCCTCAAAGAAAGGCAGCCCGCCAACTAGCCAAGTAACCAGCCAGCCGACCAACCTCACTGGGCTGGTGCTACTAGGGCGAGCCAGCGGTTCAGAAAATCCCCTCCTTCTTAGGAGGCTAGCTGATCACTGCAAACAGCAATCTGAACCACGCCTGGAACAATCTGTCCACGCCAAAGGCGCTGTTCCTCACACCAGTCTTTGCACAGGAATGGGTTGGCGTGGTGACATCTTGCTGCCCCAAACGCAGCTCCTGCCAAGGTTGCGAGCATCGCGATTACGCTTCTGCAGCATGCAGGGCCATCTTCTGAGAAAGGCAACGTGCGCCGAGCTGAAATGGCTGGCATGTCTTACTGATGCTGAAGCCATGCATGACGGTGCAACAAGGTGCCAATGGGTGCCATTGTGATGCTTGAGCAACAGTCTCAGAACTCAAGCATTCTCTGCAGCCAATCAAACGGCGGAAACGGAAATAGCCAGCGATTCCAAACGCTTGGCAGCCCTGGTTCACTTGCTCAAGTGCCAGGACACGACACCTGACCCTTTTCTGTTAACGGGCAGGAGTGCTGCGCAGGCGCGTGTTACAAAGTATTTACATTCCTGCAATAGGAAGAATGCAAGATATTGCATGATGAAGGCCGGCAGGGAAAACAGGCCTGCAACGCGTGTGCACTTGCATCGGCCCACATGGCATTTCTCTTTGCAGTGGAATTGGTTGTAGAGGCTGTCAAAAGTCCTCCTTCCGAACCTTACTTTGCCAATCCTGATGCTACCCTCGACATTCCAACGGACGGGCCGGGCTTCTCCATATTGCAGGACACGCGGTTGCGCGCAAGCAATCCTATTCAATCCTGTGCTGTCCTTGCAGCATGTGACACGTCCGGCGAATAAACATCAGAAGATTGCACAAGTGTGCCACGGCGCGGGAAACGTGTACAAAAGGCGCGCGCCATGGCTGGAAACAGTCAACCATTGCGTGATTACCAGCTGCTCGTGTTGCTGGTTGGCCCGCTATGGCTGCTTTCGCCTGAGCTCGGCACGGCCAAGGTGCTATAGACAGGCAACTCGCCAAAAATTGCCAAGCAATTAGCCCTTTAAGCCTAAGACTTTCCGTGCTCTCCACATCCAGGCTCAAGTTCACCTCAGCTTCTCAGCAAGTCCATTCTTCTGCTCCAGTTCGCGCTTCCGTCTGCAAATCAGGGCATGACTTGCTGCACAGCTGGGCCGCCTTGATACCCTTTGGCCTCAAGGAGTTCACATTGCGCGTTGAAGTTCCGCCGGAAAAAGAAGAAGTTACTGCCTGCCCGCGCAGGGCAGGCGCACGCCTGAGTGCAAATTGAAGCCTGCCGAGCTTGAAATCTGCGAATGTGTCAAACTACAAAACTCTTTGAAACGGTTTAGCTTGAGGAACCCAAAAGGAAACCAACCAGCTGGGAAGGTTCCTGATGTTCCCGGCTTTGGATGGTTTTGGCACACCTGGCTCAGTCCGCCACAACTTGAACTGTGAACCTCGTCCTCTTGTGCCTGACCGAGCTGCCGGAAGACTCCGCACAAAGCTGCCACTGAGCTCACGCTGACTGCTGCAAAATGCCGCCGCTGAGCACTGCGCGGCTCTCCGAAAACCAGTCGTACTTGCACATGTTCAAGATCTTGGCAGGTCAAGAATCGATAAGACATCCATGCGCAACCCCGTGGCCCGTGCGTAGAATAGAACCTCGTCATGCAGCCAGTAGAGAGGGGACCTTACTGGCCCCATGAACCCCGGGCTTTGTTCCAGCACGACTCCAAATGCACGTTGCCAAGTGACAGGGGCATTGACAGTTTGCCTAAGATTGATGCTCAGGCTTCCTTGCACAAAGAAGGATGGTCCACACTGCCTGGCTTCGAAACAAACATGGCATGTCCGCAATGCGCTTGGACCGTCCTTATCATTGGATCATTGGCGTGCGATTTGGCCTAAGCCTTGAGAGACTTCCTTGGGCCGACTCCGGGACTTGCAGGCGACTGCCTATGCGGTTAGCTGGCCTGTCTGAAGCTGCGCCTCAGGGTAGGACTCTGTCCGAAGGGCATGCATGAGCAGCTATGCCGCTATGGGCTGGGCGGGAATCGCAAATGAACATCGAGAACTGGATTCCACAGCCGGTAGTTGACGCCATAGGAGATGCGGCCTGCTGCAGTAAAATGTCCCCAAATGTCCCCATTCTCCACAAGACCATCATCCAGCCTACGAACTCTCGCCGGTCACGCCAGGGGAACCCCCACCTTGGAAGGGGATCAAAAAACGGTATGTGTAGCCAAACCTCTGCCAAGCCACATCCCATGCCTTCCGAAAGGCCGATTGCTGAGGTGCGCCTGGCCTCTGACAGAAACACTGAACGGAAATGAACTCAAAGTCTGATTGCCGATGCCTGGCAGTACCTTGAAAACATCATCCTGCCAAGCACAGAGGTCAGTGCGGTGATGGCAAGATTTGCCAGCATGTTAGCCTCATGGCTCACGTGAGATCGTTGATTGTCATACCTACAGCTTCGTCTCCGTGCGGTCCCATGGAAGCAATGAGGAACATACACCAGTGCATCATCACCAGGAAGCTTTGAATGGACCTCGGTGTCGGTTGCCCTGCTGGCAGAGTCTGGCAAGGCCATGCAACACATTGGCAACCTTGTAATGATTCGGGCATCCTGCGATGCTTTACTGGGCTTGGGGCATAGAGACCGCAGCTCTCTCCTGACAAATGGATGGCATACATGTCAGGCCAGTCACGCGACGGGTTTGTCCTGGCTGGAGGCGGATCTCCGATCGGAGCTCCAGGGCTTGGTAGTTCTCGCAGGGCGCGAAGAGTATATGCAATCCACCTCCCATGCATTGCGCCTCGTTAGAGGGAGGATGCTCTGCTTCGTAAATGCAGTCCTTAGACGAGCTGAAAACGTTCGGCGTTCCCTTCTTCTGATCGATTCTTGAGGGCTTGGCCCACTCATGCGCCTCGTGCTCCTCAGGGACACGAAGTTTGGAAACATGACCTGCTTGGCCTGCAAATTTCCTACAACCAAGCGAAGCCCCATACCCAACTGCCAACTGCCCTCCTTCCGTGCTCAGGGCCTTCAGGCCAACGAGGCGGATCAAATATGTGCATTCTTCCGCACATGGTGGCACGCGTTGCACTGGATAAGATTTTCGGAGACCGCAAATGATTGACATAAACTCTGTTTGGACTGCGTGTCTGCATGGCGTTGCGCGAATACGTACCAGCATGTACCAGCAGTTGCTCAAACAGGGCTCGTGGCAGCAAAGTAACACTGTCTTGGCTGGCTGCGCTGGCTGCGCGAAGCTGCACGCCTTCTACATTGGAAACCAGCTCACGCATTTCGGCGCCGACTCACTGACTCGAATAGACACAACACTTCAAGGCAAACTAAACACAGTGTATACCTCAAAGCCAGCCAAAAACGGACTGGCCGAGGCGGGCAACGCGAAGCGTTTACAATAACATATTGTGTTTGCTGCCCCTTTCTTAGTGCCCCTGCAAAGGATTGTGGGGGGAAGAGCTGATTGCTGGCGGCCGCTGCTGTCTTATGATGGCACGCTGTCTTGCCCCCATACCGGTCCACCTTGGGGACTTGCTCTTCGCAGTGGGTGCGGGATGACGGCAGCTGCCTGCAACAGTTTCTTTGCCTGCGTGGGCTGGCCATGCGGGGCTGCTCCTGAACCTCCTGCAGGGCTCCCTGCAACACTTGTGGAGGGAGCAGCGAGGCACTGGGGAGGCTGAGCGGCGTGAGACGGAGAGCATCCCGGCCGTACACATCCATGCATGCATCCATCCATCCATCCATACACATACATATTGCGGGCTTGTGTTTTTCAAGTGGACATATGGAAGTTGGAAAGGGGGTATGAATCGCAGGTATGTTTCGGGCAATTTGGGGGCCAGACTACGCTCAACGTTTCGGCAAGCAACGTGCGTGCACCCCAACGGCTCAGACTTCAGCGACACGCGCTTCTCAAAGACTGCGAGCGCACTGCGCTTTGTTTTTGCGCGCGCTCTTTCGTTTAGCAGTGCAGCTTCCATCCAAGCATTGACAAGAACTCCTCGTCGAGCTTGCCACGCTCCTCGACTTCACGAGAAGGGGCGAGACAGTTCACTCCCGTTGGCAGCTTGCCTCTGCCTAACAAGTTCTCCCCTTTGCCGTTTTCTAGCCGGATCACGCATGGCAATTACTTCACGCCGTGTGGAGCTACGAAGCAGCGCAAGTCGATCCGAACAAAGTCGGAAGAAAACTGTCAAGCTTCAGACTTTGAGCCACGTAGCAAGGGCAAGCTGCCGCGCAGTCCGTCAAGCCTTCACCGTCAAGCTTCGAAATTTAGCCCCGCGCACAAACACAAGCGCACACACACTAAAGCCGGCAGAGGGCGCGCCAGTCCGTGCGAGCCTGCGCGTTTTTGAATTGTTGCGCAAATTTGGCAAAAATGATAAGCTGTCAGCTTGCGCGTGACGACCTGTGAGCTGACCCGAACCTGTGGCTCTTACCCGAAACGCAGGTTAGCGGAGAGAAATGCTTGGGGTCAAGGAAAGGCCCTGATTGCCTTCCGCAAATGAATGGTGCCACCCGCGGCACATACCCAAACGCAAACCTTCAAAAAGGCATGAAAAAATAGGCGTGCAATGGCTTGCAATATCAGCAGTGCTTGCAGACTCCTTGTTGCTGTTTTTGCGCGGCATGAATCGGGGTATGGTTCAGGGGTATGGTTCAGGGGTATTCAGGGGCATGGTTCAGGGGTAGGATTCGGATGTGGTGTTCGCCCAGGTCCCAAATCCCACGTAGACTGCTTAAGCTGAATTCATCCGAAGCCTCTTTATTCATTCGGGGGCCAACCCTTAGCTGGGGTCCATGGCTGCCCGCGCACCGTCTCCTTCTTGCGATAGGAATCGGGGGTCGTCCACACCTCAGACACAGGATCCGGCTGGGTCCAGGTTTGGCGGAGCCGAGCTCGGAGCGGTTAAGGGCCCCAGATCACCTCGAACCTAAAACCAAGCGACTCAAACTGAAACGCACCAAGGAACTGAAGACAAGCGTTGCAACCCAAGCACGGTGAGAGGCCTAAGAGACAGGCCGCAAGACAAGTGATCACCAGGCACTCCACGGGAACCTCAGCTGTCGTCCTGAAGCTCCATGAGGGGCTCAAAGCTTAGCTTCTGAGGCCCAAACACCTCCCTCCTCAGGCCCCTTGCACTGCACATCAAACCTTAGAAAAAGGCAACACTCTCTTGCGCATGCTGCGCATCTCTGTATCGGCAGCCACTACTCGATGCTCTTGGTGCCAGACATCACGCCGCAGAACGTGTGATCTTCATGATCCCGAGTGTCTGCTGTAAAGGTCTCGTGAAGCGTGTGGTTTGCCACCTGCCACTGAAGATGGACGGTCCGGACAGCTTCCCTCTGGCCGGCGCCTTTGGCCTTCGAAGCACGGAAGGGACGTACCTTAAGTGGAACTGACCAGCTGTTGCAAAGCATCTACGAACTAATTAAGCCCCCGCACTCATCTTCCGATTCAGCGTGCATGGCATCGCGTGATTTCTGGGCATGCAAAATCCTGCAGGCGGAAATCCTTGCTGGTCTGAGCTTGCATGCCGCTTCTACTCCGAGCTCACAAGCCCATATCACTGAAATGGGTAAAGACCAAGGCCGACAGGAACACCACTTTGATCAAGGAGCGAATGGAGCGTTTGCCTCTTCATTCCAGGCGTTGAGCACAATTCTCTCAAGCCTCCACACAAAAGGGAGGCCGCTGCCTCATCAAGAGTACACAGCGTAGCTACGAGTATCAGCCCACCCGTGGAGCTGCTGTACAAGGAACCGGCTTGAAGCCACTCAAAGCAATTGCTAGCAGCGAGCCACACGGAGAGATGTGGTATCGTCAAAATTGAATCGCTGGGTACTTGCGCTCGAGTCCTATGCCACGTCCCTGGGAATGAAGCAGGCTGCCGACATCAAGCAATCCATCAAGGATGCATGCAATGGCTCACGCCCATGACCATTCATGAATTATGACCACTCATGACCTACTTGCCTGACATTGTGACCTACCGGTCAAGGCGACTGGGCCTGAGATGCCTGTGCATTCAAGTACTTCAAAAGGGAAACTGGTGGACGCCCGAGTGACTTTCACCAAGGCGACGCACCCTTCAGCAGAAGAATCAACTCCACGAATTTGGCAGTATGGCCTTTCACTGGACCTGAAACAAAAGCTGCCGAATCACAGCCTCTCTCCCCACTTCTCGCAGGTTCGCATGTACCTGGGGTGAGCAAGCCGCATCAAGCCGCACAAACGCCGCAACAAACGCAACAGGATGCTGGTATGTCCAACGCCAGGCTGCGCTTCCCCCAGCTTGTTCACCGTACCATCGTCGTCGAAGAGTCGCAAGTTGTAAGTGCCTGGGTCAACTAAATCGGTGTGTCGGTGTGAATAAGAACTTGATTCCGTTGATTCTAGGGCGCTGAGTCGCTGAGTCTCCATTTTCAACAGTTCTTGCCACTCTTGCCACTCACGTGTCCCGGGTTTTGCGGGTTTTGGTGGCTTCCTGGGAAGCAAGTCAACCCGAGATTTAGGCCCTCTGTGCCCGCCTCCCCCGCGGTCAATGTTGAACCAGGAAAAGCTCTTCACGACGGGCCGTCCGTCGGATGTGGTGATACCAATTGACAACCTCGCAGTGAGATGAACTGTCCACTGCGTTGCAACAAGCCAGGAAATGTCAGGACATATCGGATGATGAAACTGCTGGAGCCTTTGCAAACTGTGCATTGTCTTTCTCTCTCCCCTTCTCTCTCTCGCGCTCTCTGACTCGCTCTCTCTCTCTCTCTCTCTTTCCATCTGCAAGTATGCAACTCGAGGATCTCGGTGACGAACGTGGCCAAGCCCTCCGGCAACTCTTCATTGGCTGGGCAGCCTTACATGGCGAGTTTGTTGGTGGCCTCTGCAAAACGTTGCGTGCTTGCGAAGGCTAGTGATTTGCATCCCTGGGCTGACCCGCGGGAAGTAAAAAGCGTGCTCATGCCTACTCGGTCCCAGAAGTAAGGTTCAGCTGCGATACGGTAAGTATAGTTTGGCAAACTGGATGCGGCAGCCGCTGATCCCAACGACAATGCTGCGCAGACAAGTTGCCAAAGTTTTTGTCCAGCTTAGCCGGGAATTTGCCAGAGTCCGGGACGCAAATCGGATCTTCTTCCGTGGGGGCACAGTTGAGCATGCCGACCTGGGGATCTAGCAGATCTCACCCGGAACGCTGAGCCTCTGCGAACGCATGGAGAGGCCTCATTGATGATGGCCCCCTTCAAGAAGGTGTACTTCCTGTGAACGCGGCTCGCAGCAGCTTGGAAGTCAAATGCGACGTGTTCAATGAACATACTGAGAAGTTGCCAGGCGGCTCCATGAGCCGTGCGATGAGGTTCACCCGCTCCTGCCACAGCTTGCGGCCCATCAGCCACTCCACAGCTTGCGGCCCATCAGCCACTGGGACACTGGGAGCAAAGGCACTTTCAATTAGTTTGCTTTCCCTTCTCCTCGAAATGGTGGTATGCGCCAGTCTCCCGAGGCCGGCAGTCAAAAGCATAGAAGTGCAGCCCTACCTCTTTGCGCGGACGCTGTCGGCTTTAGCGGTACATCAAAAGGCAGGAGAAGTGCTGCAAGAAGTGCTGCCAAGTTGCATAGACTGGGCAGCCACACGAGGCGTCCGTGCATGAGCACGCTCCATTTACACAGCCACAAGCTTTCTCAATAAACTTCTCTGCATAGCTGACATCCACCTCAAGTGTTGGCAGCTGTGATCAAGGAACTCAACGAAACAACTAATCCAAGCATTACTTCACGCCAGCGAGCAGCCAAATATCAAGCACAGCAACAATGCAAAGCAAGGCAGCGCAAGGCAAAGCAAAGCCAAGCAAACCAACCAAAGCAGCTGGCGAACCAACCAAACCAACCAACCAACCAACAAACCAACCAACCAAGCAAGCAAGCGAGCGAGCAAGCGAGCAAGCGAGCAAGCAAGGAAGCAAGCAAAGAAGCAAGCAACTAAGCGCAAGCAAGCAAGCGAGCAAGACTAGCAAGACTGGCACGGGAAGGCAAGCCAACGCAACAGCCTTTGGCCAGCAGCTGGCTTGGCCCGGCCTGACAGCGGGTGCAAGTCCTAAATGCAGGAACGCCGCAAAATCTGTAAGACAACAAACAAACACAAACAAACGCTCCTTCAATTTGCAAACATGTCAGTGCATGCTCAAAAGCACTGTGTGTTGCAGGCGGCTTGAACGGCTCATGTCAGCCACGAAAGGAAACCGATGCCCACGACCGCGTGCCAGGCGCGCGGAATTGCGTGTCCAACAAACGCCTTCCGCGGATTGCAGTCACAGCGTCCCATGCGCTAAGCGCCAAAGCTGGGGAAATGATTAACAAGCCCGGCTCCTGTTGAAAAACAAGTTGCCAGGCCTGCTGAGTGCGCTTGCAGCATGCGTTGTTCAATCAATGGCCTTTTTGGGTGCTTCCATCTCAGAAAATGTTCAGTCTCTTGCCAGCTCCTCCCAGCAGAGTTTGATGCGGCTCCATTCTAAGGGGTGGCCTCACAATTCCCTGGTTCTAAGCGGACACGTGGATGTCGACCATACAAGACTGTGCAGCGGCAGGCAGGCGAGGTCGCTGTCTCTTCTTGAACTTGAGGAATCAACAGCAGAGTCTTCCAAGACCAGGTTGGCAGCGAGCACTTTCGTGGCCAAGGAGTGTCGGGACCCACTGTTTTGTTGTGCATATGAGCTGTGGTGTTGTGTGCATGCTTACTCTAAAAGAGCCCGGGATTCAAAAAGAGATTTGTGCCAAACCATGAATGGACCCCCCAGCACTTCCTCCTCGGCAGCCCACCTGCAAAACTGGGATCAAACACAACGGAGCGTTTCGAATATTGCAGCGGAGGGCTCATTATCGGCTAATGGAACAACATAAGGCAAATAATGAATGCTGGCGAAGCCACAGCCAGCAAAGGTGTAGTCAGGTATTTGTAGCCCTTCTGCCATGCGATTCGCGCTGTCTCTTTCCAATTGCTCATGACTTTGTCTATGCACTGCCTTGGCTGGGCAAACGGCTCGGAACCCGCAGTTGGGCGCTCCGGCGCGGACGCAGGAAAGCCCAGGAGACTTGCTTCACACGGAGGTGACGCCCGCATGTGCAGTGTGTGCAGTGTGTGCAGTCAGGCTGCGGCTCTTGATTCCACAAATCTGGCAGTGGCTGCTCTGCAGAACACCCCGGCACTGGCCAAAATCCCACACCTGTGGCCTCTGACATCGACCAGCAGTCACCTCAAACCGAAAACTGTGGCTTGAACAAGCGGAGTGTGTTCGTGATAGTTCGTGAGTCAGAGCTGGCTTGGTATTCCGACCAACGCACCATGCAACTTAGTCAGGTCGCACATGCCACGACTGTTCGGCGGCGAGGGAGGCAATCCAATTTGACGGTTGGCTGCAGGGCAGTCGTTTGCGCGGACAGCGTCTGGAGTACATGGCCTGGCAAGTTCCAATGCGTACACCCTGTTGGGCCCGGAACCACTCCTTTATGAACACGACAGTGAACGCGACGCCTTTGTCAAACAAATGCTGGCCGGTTCAGCTTCCCACGCCAGTCTCCCTGCCCTTAAACAGCCCCTTTGTGAAACTCTCATCAGAGCCTGGTGCAGGTCCCGAACATGTCACCCATGCAGCTTCCCTGGATGTCGGGCTCATTCATACCCATGAAGATGTTGGCCATCTGTGCGGGGGACTTCTTGCCGTTGGAGTCCCAAAAGTCCACGGCGCCGGCCTCGCGCACCCACTCGGCGTTCACCACGTTGGCGCCCCAAACCTCCGGCATAAAGGTGAAGTCCTTGGTGAGGTGCTCGGTGGCCCCGTCCGGTGTGGTCTGAGGTGCCAGGTTCCAGTTCCAAAAGCTCACCTGGCAGAGCCAGAGCGAGGCCTGGCTCCCCACATCTTCTCTGCCCACATAAAATGACGGACACAATTCCCTCACTTGGGACCTTTGGACCGTTTTGTGCGGATGCCACAGCCTTCCCGAAAGAGCTGCTACGCTTCAGGGACTCGATAAGGCGCTGGGTCTCGGGAGCCGCCACCCCATCTTCGGAGATTCCGGGCAAAGCCCCCAGCAGACCGCAGCCCCACTGTGGGTCGGTGTTGTCAATCGACTTCAAAGACCTCCCCGAAGTCCTGGGCACAAGACTTCCAAACAACATGGCCCTTCAATGAAGCAATCCCGAGCGCCCGACGCCAGCTCACCCATTGCTGAAGCACGCACCTGGGCTTCCAATTGAAAGTACCCTGCAAGCTCCTGCTTGTTGATTTGCTTTCGAGCCGCCAGGCCCACCATGCCAAGAGCTGCTGCTCCAGTTGCTGCACGGCGCATCCACGCCCATTTTCTGCCTGCGCACTTTGCAAACATGGAAGCTATGAAGCTCGTGCAGCAGGTTGCTGCGCATGGCTGTGCTGCCTGACTCCCGTTGAGGCTCTCCTTCCAGATTGCCATGATCTCTTGTATCCTCGCCCGGGAAGCCTTCAGGATCGCGCATGTCCTCAGGCAAAGTCAAAGTGGCAGAAGGAAGCACACGCCTGTGCTGTCCAGCTCTGCCAAAAGCAGTGAGAGAAATCGCTGCCAAGGCTCAGGCTGCAAATGGCCTGCGCTGCAAGCAAGTGAAGGAAGGTCCGGCTGAAGGCACTGCCAATGGCTGAGCCAAAAGACAGACGGGAAATTTGCCAAGGTTTGATCCATCGACTCATTCCCAGTCAGCCTGCAATGGCAAAAGCAGTGGGCTTACTGGCATGCAAACAGCAGGTCGCAGCCGAAAGCGCACGTGTCGCGATTTTGTGCGACTTTGAGTTTTGACTCTCTGGCCAAAGCCTTCCAGTGTCCTCATCGCTTTTGCGAATAAGGACGTCTGCTATCGCATGGAAGGAAGCGCAAGGCCAGGCACAAGCTAAGTGGCGTGAATTCCGCTGCCACACCTCCTGGCATCATCTGACAGGCCGCGGGGCCCAAGTGATGCCTTGCGTCCTCAACCTCGTGTCAAAACGTCAGCGCCACACTCAGCCTAGAGCAAGGCAGAGGCTGCAAGGCGACATCGTTGCCCTCGGTGACCACCTTAGACACGAATTGGAATCCGTTGGCAACTCGTCAAATGTCTGATGTGTTCATTCAACTCCGAGGCAGGCACTTGCCAGCCCATCTCATCTGCCTTTCGGACCTGCCACAAGGCACAGGCACCGCCTTCCGAGTGTGCGCAGCTTCCTGCCAGGCCAGGCTTGCCAACTCAGGGTGTATTCGCAGCCTGTCGCTGGCATATCGTAGCGCCTCCATTCGGAAAGCAGTTCTGTGCAACAAATTGAGCATTGTTCGCATCAAAGCCCGCATGTTCCTTTCCAGCACTTCGGCCTCGCCCTTCTGGGAGACTGCTGCGCTCATGACCTCCAAGTCATCTTGCAGGTCCTGCAGGAAACTGCGATGTCGACGCTTCCTTTTTCTCGGTCACCGTTCCACCCCTCCCCTGCCGCCAATGAGAATCCCAAGACGCACGGTCATATAGGCATAACTGTTCAGGCGGTCCTCGTCAACGAACTGCAGTGTTTCCCAGCTCTGCTCAATGGCGAAGAGAGCTGCAGCATCCAGTGGCAATTGTCAAGAATAATTCAGATGGGGTGAGCTCAACATGCTTCCAGCCATGACTCGTGACTTCTGACACATGGTGGGCACATCAGAGGAGGACATGATGAGGTGCACAAACATAGGAAGGGCCAGCCACATGAATAAGGTAGCGAGGCATGTGTCCAACAGCTGTAAATGGCCTAAGTCTTTGTTCCTCTTCAGCTCGTTCGATGCATACCCATATGAGCGCCAGTCATTTGCGATGGCCTGACAGCAAATGCACGCATCCACAGACGAATCCACCCTTTCCAAACCTCTTTCATGATGTCGAAATCCTCCCTGAAAGCTTGGTAGAAGGCGAAGCGCACGGAGCAGCCATCCTGAAAATGACACATTGGTCATGATTTGTAGTATGTGAGTACTTATATGCTTGTCTCTGCCAATAATTACTCTCGGTGCATGATTGTTCAATTATGCTTGTTGCTTTTGTGCTTTCGTCTTCGCCTGCATGCTTTCAGGCTAGGGGAGGCCAACAAGTCATGCGCAACTTAGCGCTGTTCACGGAAAGACTAGGGTCAGGGTTGGTTTAGTTTCAGGGTGAGGTTCGGGTTGGTGTAGGCTTGGTGTAGGACTGGCTTGGTGTGAGGATCATGTACAGTGGATGCTTGCAAGGTGGATTGGATGCTGCTTTCAGTACTGCGTACGGCCGATTGGAGGCAGATGTTGGCTCACTTCAGGATGGATTTAAAATTCGGGGGGTTGAGACCCCCCCCTAGCTTGCCAACAAGTTGAACAGCCAAGCAAACAAACCAGGTTGACTTTTGAACATGTGGCACAAATCTTGGTACATGATTGCCCCGCATGATGCACATGCGCTACGCACAAAGGCAAACTATGCGGCCACCCAAAACACATGCGCCTCACTTGGACCTAGGGCCTGGTTGTCTATTGGCTCTGATTGGGCGGCAATTGGGAGTTTCTGGGGTCCGGTTTGTTTGCGGGGGGGGGGGAGGGAGGTTCAGACTGCCTTAGATTTTACTCAGAGAAAGTCTTGGCTAGGTTTGGGCTTCATTGAGGCTCAAAGGGCTGACATCCAGGCTGCTGTTGGGCGGGTTTGGGGGCTGACTTTGGGTGGGTTTGGCGTTCGCTTGGAGCTGATTTGCTGTTTTCGCGGTGGCTCTGGTTTGCTTTTGGGTCTGGTTCCGTGAGCTTTGGGCTAGTTTTGGGGCAACGCTACAAAAGCAATCCGAAACCAGCCCAACACTCACGTAACCACACCCTAAAGCAAACCAAAAGTCAGCCTTGACCCCACCCCACAGCAGCCTGGATGTCAGCCCTTTGCTGAGCCTAAATGACCAAGAACCAAAGGTCTAATCCAGCCTGAAACCACCCTTGCGGCCCCGAGCAACTGCCACCCCATCAGAGCCAACTCTATGACCGACCAACCAAGCAACCAGCCAGGTCCGGGAAACCAGAGTTACTAAAAACGAGCTACTTAGGGCAAAAAACAAACACAAAAACACAGGTCGTCCATTGGGTGACCCAAGCTCTCCTGCCGTGCAGCCTCCAGCACAACCTCGCAAGCACAGAGAGGTCTCGCACCCGTGCTGCGGCTGGTTCCCGCCTCCCGGTCGCACCGGAGAGCTTCGGATGCAAATTGCAAAGCCATCCCGGAGCGCTTCAACGCCTGGACGAACCGTTGGAATATGTCAGACTATGTCAGAATGAGCAATCGCCCATGCAAGCACCTGCAGCATGAACTCCTTGTCTCCCCGAAGACAGGGTGCAGCAAATTGGGTCGCCTGGGCTCGCTGCCCGTAATCAGATAAGTCTGGACCACCCCCAATGAGCTTCCCACCCTCCAGTCCTGTTTTACCGCCTCAGGCTCATGAATGCTGAATGGTGCGTGAGCTTGCGGCTGCTTGAGGCTGCCGCTGCAAGCCCCAACCTGGCATCGACTCGAACAGCCAAGGGCCTCGGGCACACTTCCAAACCAAAGTCATTCCATGGCAAATCTGAGCTGATGGCGCTTTGCCCAAAGCTTGCCAGTCACGAGAAACTGCCTGCACATGTCGGTGATGGTGGGCGTTGTAGGTCACTCCGCAAATAGCAGCTTTCATGAAAACAATATTTATTCAGACCACCCGATTGTATCCGATTGTACTTGATGTGATCTCTTGGCCCGGGCTCCTGTGTCCAGGACTTGCGCTCTGCTGGCCTCGGATCTGCAGAGGGGCAATGGTTCACAGGGCAAGGGTTGGCTTGACAGATTGTGACGAGCTCCGCCCCGCATCAGTCTAATTCTTGCTGAAGCTCAGTGCGTGGCGAGAGGTTGTGGGGCTTAGAGGGTGTCTCTGCTCTGGCAGCTGTCATTGGCAGCCAGCAGTCTAAACAGGCACTCCTTTAAGTCAATGTCCTTTTCTTCCAAGACTTGGCTCAGTGTCTGTTCCTGCTTGTTTGACGCTTTTTCTCGTGTGTTCGTTCACCTGTGTGAGAAACCCATCAGAAGCCACTAAATGCCGCACAGCGCTGACATCTCCATTTGTGCGGATCTGCCCCTGTTGTATGCTTGGTCGTTTTGTTGCTGTGCGCCTAGATCTGCTCCCGTCATGCGGTCATATTCTCAGCGTTCGTGGCCAATGGTGTTCATGCATGAAGGGAGAATGAGAAGGTCAGAAAGTCGGGCAAAGCACTGCATTCGCTGCCAAACTTGGTCTAGATGACGAACGTACGCGCTGACAAGCCCATTCTGTTGCGCAAGTACCGGGCCTGCTGGAGTCACACCTGCAAAGCCAAGCACATTCGTGCCCGGCTGTGAGGGGGAAGATGGCGAGCTCACAGCTTGTACACCGGCTTTTCCACGGTGTGCTCCTGGCATAGGAGCGATGGAACTGTTTGAGCACCAAGTCTAGCCCTGAAATTGATTTTGGCTGCCTATTGCCCACTTATCCGTGAAGGCTCGTCAGACTTGCTGGATCTTGCTGGTGGCTCCTCCTTTCTCCCATTGGGCCATCGGGTCACGGTTCTCACTCCTTGCCAGCTGCACAGGATGTTAAGCTAGCGACAGAGCACCCGCCAAACAGACGGGCCAGGCGGTCAAACAAGGCACAACAACCAAACACATTGTTGCCATGTCTCGGACCCATCTGCGGCCATCTTTGCCCAACACGTTCTCTCGTTGGACTTCAAGCCGCGGCCACTCGTCAGCTTGTGCACTACCAACTTGAGCCTCAAGCCAAAGGGCACAAAGCGGCTCGTCGCAGCCAAGGGCCGGCCTTGTCTCGCGGAGCCAGCTGCGACGCAGCTTGAGCCGCCCGCAACAGCCGAGCATAGATGCCCTGCTTCACAACAGCGGTGTGAACTCCTTGCAAGAAGCGGAAGCCAGAATCCACACATGGGCTTTCAGCTTCAACAGTCACACCTTGGCATGCCTCCAAGTAGGCACCACGCCTTGCAGTTCCAAAAAAGAATCGCAAAAGAAACCACAAAACAATGAGGGGCCCTAAGCCTTCACACACGACATCTGGTCCTGGCTTAATGTTGATCCGCGTCAGCTCCTCATCGAGCATGTCATCTACCCCGCGCCCAGCAAAGGCCGCGCGGAAAAGTCTCTCTGCTTGCTCATAGCTGACCGAGGTGAAAGGAGGCCGGCCGTCCACGCCAGACAGCGGGCTGCTCCGCACCCTAGGGTGCACTGCTCCTGGCGGCTTGGCCACCAAACTTGCTATGAATTGTAGTCGGCAGTTCAAAATTGTAGATTGGCTGGACATGGCTGGAAACACACATTCCCATGAAGTCCACCAAACGGGCCCCCCATAAGTCATACTCATGTGCTGGACGAAGCCGTCACAAGTGGACTGGCCTGGTCGCCAAGTGCGCAGACGCTGGTATGCCTCCGCCACCCGACTAAAGGCCTCGTTGCTGGCCTCCAAGGGTGCCAAGGCGTGCAAACAACACGCCCGTCCTAAGACGCTCCCTCCCTGTCTCTCTCTCTCTCTCTCTCTCTCTCTCTCTGTTTCCGGGATCGCGGCTTCAGGCAAAAAAGAAAACAGGCAATCCAAAGCCGCAGCAATGCAAGCTTTTTGGACTTTGCCCACCTCGTCCTCTGTGGAATCTGGATGAGTCCGCAGGGCTGCCTTGAGATATGCTGCCCGCAACTCTTCTGGCGAAGCGCCTCGCGCAATGTAAGAATCTAGTCCATCGAGTCAGGTTGGCTGTTGCCATTTTGGCGACTGCCGTGCAAGATCCTGCACTGCAGGCCAAGCAATTGTCAAACCAATCCCTTGATTTCCGGGTCTTTTCTCAAGGAGGCCGACATGAAACCAAGCGGTTTAAGCGTTTGTGCCTGGATGCACTCCAAGGATCTTGTAGGGATCCTCTCCAAGCGCCATAGACAAGCTCCTTGCAGCAGGCGAATGAGTCTGGGCAAGGCCGGAAGCCCGCACGAAGGCGGTCCTCCAACGCCCTAGCGGCGCTGGGAGCCTTGCAAGGACCTGAGAGTCGCGCATTCAACACAATTTCACGTGGCCTCTCACGCGATGCAGTTGCGTTTACTGCGCCACTTCCGCTGATGATGAGAGGGGCCATTGTTTGGAGCGCCAAGCACACCGCCGCTTGCAGCAGTCTGAAGCACCAATCCGAACCAGCCATTCAAGCCAGCCGCTTAAGCAAAGGGAAGATCCGCTGAGAATCTGGCAGCTGGCAATTGGTGCAGCTGGCGTCTCATAAGCTGCCAAGGATCGCATGGCTCGCCTCCCACATTCAAGAAGGGCCGCCAGCCGAGCCTTGATTCACTTTCTGTTGGGCTGACCTGTCTGAGCGGAGTTATGCCTAGAAATGATGCATGCTGGCTCTTGCTCGTCCAAATGAATGGCTTGATCAAGAAAACCCAGCGCAGGCTTAGAAGACGTCACACCCAAGACAAGGCTTGTGTCATATTTGCATGACCACAGCACGGTAGTCTGCATCGGCCTGGCTACACTGCAACTGGCAGTTGGCCAAGGCAACTTCCTTGCTGAAACTTGTTGGAACATAGGCGCTTTTCTGTCCCTTTGGCAAAGCTCGACACCAGAAACTCAATACAAACCCATGTCTTGGACATGGCCGCTGTAGCTTCCTAGCTAGCCAATCAGGGTTGTAGAGCTGGAGCCGAAAGCGTCCTTGATTACACAGCCAGCTGGCTACATGGGAGTGTTCAAGAAAAGTCATCTTCCAAGAGGTCTGCTCATTCATGTGCATTGCTGGAGCCAATGCTGCATCCACGTCAATGTAGTGAATTGTCTCTTCTTGTATGTAAGCACACCGCCGTGAGTATGAAGTCCTGCAACATCAGCAAGCTCAAACAAAAGTGCGAGAAGGATCCCTGCCAGCTACAACTGGCATGCACGTAAAATTGCCAGTGGCGCAATCGCGGGGCTGTTTCTGGAATGCTGTAGAAGGCCTTCACATCCTGGCAGTGACAGCCCTGACAACAGAACTCCCTACACTTGCCAGATCTCCTTGAGCACAGCCATTTGCGCTGGGATGCCGCCAGACACAAACCCGAGCCTTAGCTAGAAACGACACACGCGGGGCGACTCCACTCGACCCTGCCAGGAGTCCAGGCGCCAGTGGCCCAGTCGGCGCACCAATGGTGCTCCTGTAGGTGCTCCTCAAACCACCTGACCTCAAGCCGGCTCAGCATAAAGTGAGTCCCACAGAGTTCACTGGGAGGGTTCTGAGGACCAAACCCGGCCCAAGAGCTTGTCCCAAGGGCAGATACTGCCTTGGCCGACCAGGTTCATGCAGCCAACAATGCCAACTGTATCGCATGCTGCTTGTTCAACGGATGATGATGACATGACGGATGTCAGCCAATGTCAGGTTGAAATCTTGCTTGTGCATGTTCATTATTCATATCATACTTCCCTGCTCTCTCAACACAGTTGCACGTGACTTGTTCCCAAGATGCTGATCTGGAGTTGTTGTTGGTGGCATTGCGGCCTCATTCCACAGCATCTGGCAAAAAGCCCCCTGCGTGACTCTCAAACCAGCCTCCGATTGGGAAGTACCTCATGGGAAACGGGCTGAGCTCCATGCATGGTGAAGTGCTGAGCTCTCGGGCTCTGATCTGTACTTCGCATCCACGGGCGGAAGCTTGGGAAGCGGCCTCGCTTAGCCATTGCCCCATGCAGACAAACAAATGCCAGCAGGACTTCCGTCTCTCACCAGCTACTAAACATTACACTAGTTGTTTTTGTTGCATCTCTTTCCTCGTTGATGGCCTTTGTTGCCACTTGTTTGGGGGGGCCATTCCGGAGCCCCTGCATGCAGCGAGCATATCGATGTTCCTGCCCAACGCTTTTTCGCACCTGGTTCTCCATTGAAGCCTGTACATTTGAGCTTTCTTGCAGCTGCCTACTCCCCGAACTAGACTCATTACTTGGACCTTGCCTTCAGGAGAACAACGCGGTGACAAGCAACAGGGAAAATATCCTCCCTTCCAAATTCCCCTTCTTTGCGCTTTAGTCGAATCTGCCGCTGTCAGAAATCGAGCTGCATTGCCAGCCCTTTGGCTAGCTTCCTTCTGCGGAGATTAATTGGAAGTGGCTTAGTAGGAGCAGTGACTCACATGAAGTCATCCTCAATCTCCCTGCACTCCTCGACCGAACCAGTCTTGGAAACGCCTCAGGGAGTAGACAGGCTGCGGCGGCACCACTACACAAGCCCATTCCGCACCCCACCAAGGGCAGTGCCAACGTTCGTGGTCTTCTCAAGGTGCTGCAAGGCAGTGTAGGATTGCATCTCCTGGCGGCCGCACCAGGTCTAAGCTTCCAGTAGATGCCGCAAGTGTCCCTTTCTCTTTGCCCAGCTGGGAGTCCTTTTCCTCAGCGAACCGCTTGGCCTCTTCTTTCTCCGCTTTTTTGCGCTCCTGTCAATATGAAGTATGGGGACATGAAATCCCAGCTGTCCATCACAATTCAGCCGTCTCCTCAATGAGCTTTCTCCGCCTTGCTCGCTCCTCGTTGTCCCTTTGTTCCTTCTCCTGTACGTCATGCAGCTCAAGTCGCTCCACAAGTCAAAGCGCTGCCTTGGCGAAGTCCACTTTTCTCTCCTCCCGTGTCTTCTCCAGTTTCTTAATCACGTCCTTGTCCTGGCTGCATGGCCAAGAATCAGACCGGCATCTAAATGCACAGAAAAGCATAGTGACCTTGGCCACATTCTTCATGAGGGTACGGAACGACTCCTCCTTGAACCCAACCTTGCATGTCTCCGGCACGGATCGTCACGTGCACAGCTCACGGCTGCCTGACCCACTTCCATGTGGTCCTCTTTCTTCAGATTGAGGAATGGGGTGTAGACAATGTCGCACTGCGCGGCCTGCGTGTGAAAATGTGCGCAAGCCGAGCTGTTGATGTGCGGCCTTGCATCCTTCAATGGAGTTCTCTTTGGTCAGCTGGGCCATTTCATTCAAAATGTCTTCCGGGACAGTGGCAATGGCGTCCAGGAGCCTAGCCGCTTAGCGCTGCGCAAGGGCATGCAGTTCATGCACGAGGACGCAAAGAAAAAAAGAAAACACACACACACACACACACCCACACACACACCCACACCCACACCCACACCCACACCCACACCCACACCCACACCCACACCCACACCCACACCCACACACACACACACACACACACACACACACACACACACACACACCTGCCTCTTCTTGGCTTCCGCCTGGCCCGACATCTTCATTGCTTGCCATATGTCACCATAGCAGGCGGTTGACACATGTTGAGTTTGACGAGTTACATGACAAGCGCGCTGCACCGCATACATCCCAGCGACCTTGTCCTTGACCCCAGCTAGGTCCACACTGCCCGTCGGAAGCCGAAGATAACTTGGCAACCGGCTGGGAAGACACGATCAAGCTATTCAAGCAGCTGGGCTTCAGACACGTGGGCGGAGGACAGCTTGTCAACATGAAACCAAATGTCCTTGCAGCTCTGCTTGCTCACGCACCATTCCCTCCCCATTCCAATCCATATGCCATATTGACCACTACTCCCTCATACAAAGCAAGATGTTGCTGTGACCGAGGGAAAACGACGTAGTCATTCAAACAATATAATCTGCACTATCTGCATTTCTCTGCGGCATTCTCATTGGTATTCACCATCCCCCGTACTACCGACTATATTTCACTGCCGTCTAACCCCCTCAATATTGAATGGGTAACAAAAAACACGAAGTATGGAACAAACTTGTCTGAGTTTGTTTCATATAAACTGGGTCCAAGAAATCCGTCTAAGCAAAACCGCGGGGAAAATTGAGAAAATTGCCCCAGCTATGTTCTTCCTGAGGAAAAACCAAAAAATGGCGACAATCGAATTTAGCGGCGGGAATCTAAGATTCGGTATCGGCAATACTAAATTTAGTATTGGCAGCGCTGAATGCATACGGAATTCAAGATCAAGTGTTGGCAATACTGAATTTGGCATGGTCAGTTTCGAAAATCAAACACTAAGCATTAACACCTCTCCTCCAAGAAAAGAAGACTAAGCATTTTCAATATTTCAAGAAATACAAAGAAGAAATCGATTGCATCGAAATGGTATCGCGCGGCGAATGCTTTTAACGGGCTTGCGAGCTCGGAGCCTCACGGGCCGAGGGCCGTTCGATTCGGCTCGACCAATGGATCTCCTGGATGCCGAGGCCGTCGGCCGTTCGTTCGTCGAGATGACCCCAAAGCCGCTCGAGACGGGTCCAAGACGGCAGAGCCGGAACGGGTCCAAACAAATTCCAAAAATAAAATAAATCAAGTAATTGGAGGTTTTGGTGCTGCAAAGAGGAGAAGGAAAAAGGGGGCCGAGTCGCGCGTTTCGAGAAAAGAACATCCCAAGAGCCCATCGTGTTTGCTTTCAGCGAAGCCGCAATCGAAGTCGACATCCCCAGGGTGTCATCCCAACAACCGTGGTTCGGCTCCTTCCCACCCGGGAAAAAAGGTCCTTCCCAACACGAGCACCAGCCAGAAAAAACACATACGGCTTGCTGGTTGATGAAAGCCGTGTTCGAAGTGCAAAGCGTGCAGGACTTACAAGCATCACACTCGGCATGCTGTTCCGCGAGTCGGTGTGCAATCGGCGCGGCAGCGCTGGGAATCTGAGATCAAGAATTGGCAGTGCTAAAATTAGTATTTACAATCCTGAATTTAGTATTGGGGATCTACAGTTCAGTATTGACTAAAATCAGCAGTGGAAACCTGTAATAGCTAAAAGGTATCCGAGGAAGTTGCTGGCAGTGTCGTGGATTTGGTTGGAGGACCCATTTCACAGACCAGAATTTCAACGTTTTTGGGGGGGCCTGCTGGGGGCGGGGCTGGGTTGTTTTGGGTGCCCCCAGCCCCACTGCGTGGCAATACTGAAGTTAGCATTGGCCATACTAAGGGTGCGGATTTATTTTGGGATTTGCTTTTGGTTTTTTTGGGGGGGATTTTTCTTCGTTTTTCGTCCGGGCCAGTAACGTGTCGTATTTTACTGCGTAACGTGTTGTATTTTACTGCATTTTCTCGCGAAATTGACGCATTTCATTTTACACAAGCCCGTCAACATCCCCAGCATCGGATTCAACATCCCCCTCATGTCCGGCCAACATCCCTAGCATCACCAACAAATCGTGGGTAACAAAATCCAAAAAGTAGCTGGCGGGTTGACGGGGTCAAAAAAATAGTGATTCAAACAGGAGGGCATTTCAATCCCAGCAAAAAAAACAACAACATTAAAACAACAGAGCGGGGGGGTTGGGACCAACAGCCCCCCCATGATGGTCGCAGAAGTGATGATTCGAATAGGGGTGCAATTACATCTCTGCAAACAGTCTAAAAACTAGCGGGGGGTTGGGCGGGGGCGGCAGCCCCCCCATGATGTTCGAAGAATTGATGATTCAACTAGGGGTGCAATTAATTAAATCTCTGCAGAAAATCTAAAACGTAGCGGGGGGGTTGAGGGGGGCGGCAGCCCCCCCATGATGTCCAAGCCCGTCAACATCCCCAGCATCGCTTTCAACATCCCCCGCATGTCCGACCAACATCCCTCGCATCACCAACAAATCGTGTGACGGGGTCAAAGAAATGATTTGAATAGAGGTGCAATTACATCTCTGCAAAAAGTCTAAAAACTAGCGGGGGGGTTGGGGGGGCGGCAGCCCCCCCCCCATGATGTTCGAAGAATTGATGATTCAACTGGGGGTGCAATTAATTAAATCTCTGTAGAAAATCTAAAACGTAGCGGGGGGGTTGAGGGGGGCGGCAGCCCCCCCATGATGTCGGAAGAAGTGATGATTCAAGTAGGGGTGCAATGATTCAAGAAAGGGGGTGATAGAATTTAAAAGGCAGCGGGAGGGTTGGCGGGGGTGGCTTCCCCTATGATGTTCGAAGAAATGCATACATACAGACATACATGGATTCACAGAATACCTAAAATGTCGTATTTTGCAGCATTTTCTCGGCAAATTGGACGCTCGAAAAAGTGACAATTCAAACCGGGGTGCAATTCAACCTCTGCCGGGCCAGTAACATGTCGTATTTTTACTGCATTTTCTCGCGAAATTGACGCATTTTACACAAGCCCGTCAACATCCCCAGCATCGGTTTCAACATCCCCCGCATGTCCGACAAACATCCCTCGCATCACCAACAAATCGTGTAAGCCCAGAAGCCGAGAAGCCGAGAAGCCAAGAAGCCGAAAAGCGAAGAAGCCAAGAAGCCAAGAAGCCGAAAAGCCAAGAAGCCAAGACGCCAAGAAGCCAAGAATCCAAAAAGCCAAAAGCGGAGAAAACAAAAACCTAAAATAAATACCCCTTCCCATACTAAGCTTAGCGTTGGAAATACTGAACGAAGAATTGGGAACCTGAGATTCAGAAAACTATACTAAATCTAGTATTGGCAGCACTGAATTTGACAGTGGAAATCTAAGGTCAACTGTTGGTTGTGGGAGTCTATTGGCAATGCTAAGTGTAATATGGACCATATTTTGGGTCATACAATGTCAAACCTCTTCTCAAAGTTTGACTGATTTTTGTTCGGTTTTGGTGATTTCCGTTTTGGAGTGGTTAAGACCCATTTCATAGCTATGTTAAGGGCTCGATGCTTGGTCTAAGCTTTGGCTTTTAACATGTCTTACATATATATATATATAATAATATATTTCGACCGAATCGGTCTAACGCTACCCATTTTACAGCTCCAGTAGTACAGGGTATATTCACCATTAATCTTGCGTGAGGCGTGTCAAGCAAGGTCCTCTGGAAAGCCGTATTTCAACAGCTCCTCGTTCTCATATTTGTCCTTTCCCATGTAAACCACCTTGAGAAGAAGAAGAAGCAGGGATACCGCAAGCTAGCACAGCTCCAGCCAAGCGCCCAGCATAACGGGGGTCTGAGCAAGTGAAGAAGAACACCTCGTTCACAGCAGTGGCTTTGGTTTGCGCTGGTTGGGTTGCTGCTTGCGGCAAGGCATGCAAAGGTCCCAGTTCATCAACTTGACGACCCCTGAGCCGCACACCATTGGCGCGTCGAGCAGCCATACAGTGACCCAGCAGGCTGCGAGCCACACCGCCGTTGGGCCAGTGGATTCCACAAGCATGCAGAAGCTGATGTGGACCAAGGTCACAAGGGCAAGCAATCAACCAATAGTTGCTCATAGTTGCTCATAGTTGCACAAGACAAGCCTTCAACTCAACCCCAAACACATAGGGACTGGACGGAAGCTCGCCCAGTTGCACTGCACGCTCCTGTGGGACAACTGGCCAGAAGTGGGAAACGACAACATACTTTGGCAACATACTTTGGCTCAACAACTGTTCAAGGGCACTCCCTCTTTACCTCTCTTCAAATCAGCTCTCCTTATCGCAGGCAATTGCCTTGCAGTGGCAACAAATGTTGACTCTGCCACTTGACATTGAGGCGAAACGCGCGCGAGCCAAGTTCAGAACCCACGTCAAGTGTCTTCCCTTCATCTGCGCCCGGTTGGTTGGTGCCATGATTTCAGCGACCTGGCAGCATTACTGCTCAGAGCTTGACAGAGAAACATGCTCAGGTGCGCACCTGGAAAGGAGAAGCCGAAAGAATTCCCTTTGGCTGGCAGTTGCTTGAGGTTGCAAAGGCCACTCGTGTGGTAAATAAAGCCCTTGCAGCATTTGATTTGCGAGACGTCGTAGCGAGTTGTGCGTCAGCTATGGACCTGCTTGAGTTGAGCAACGGCAGGCGCACTGCGTCTCCAGAGTTGTGAAACCTTCATGCATGAATCCCGCGTGACGTGCCTCTGCGTATCATCATGCCTCTTGCCTGCCATGGCCCTCAGCACCACCAGTTTACTTCGCGCATTAACGGCTGGCGGGGGCTCGCGCTGAGCGCCCATTGGATTCTAAGATGCCGTGCCAGCGGAACAGGACAGACTTTGTGCCCCAAGACTGGCGCAATTATATGGGCTCTTTGGCCCTTGCATGGCGGCAGCAATGACTGGCGAATGAAGGACTGAGAACATGTTCTGGGCAACTTCTGCAGCAAGGTCATGGAAACAAAGCGCCGGGAAAGCTGCAGCGTGCACTTTGTTTACTGAGCTTAAACGGAAAGCTCCCCTTGCAGCCAACTAAGTAACTAACACTTCATCTTGACTGGCCATTGCTCTCAGCTTTGCACCTTGGCCAGTGCCATGTACAGTCTGCCAAGGCTATAAACATCTTTAAGCTTTTGACCTGCGTTCGCTCCCCTAGCCGGCGCAGGGTCACTGGAACACCAATCTGCCAAGACTTCCCCTCGGCAAGGTCCGCTGCACGCCTTGCAGGCAGAGGTCCTTGACCGAGTCTGCGGTGGCTGTGATGTCCTCAGTGCCTACATGCCGACTTGTGGAGCCAGCAAGTTGAGCCAAGCTGAGTGCGTGCGCCTCTCTGAGAGCTTCCGGTGGTGGCGCTTGATAGTCACGCCGTGAAGACGACTCACCCTCCTCAACAGGTCATGTTAGATTGCATGCCTTCACTGTGCATGCTGGGCCGCCGGCAAACTTCCCGCCGAGGCCCAAGGACGAGTCTGACGGATCCCAAACAGGCGGGTATAGTACGCGTATGCATCGGTGCCGTGGTGAACGTACTCAATATGCACATCCAAGTGCCAAACGCAACGCCCTCGCTGGTGACGCCTAAGCGCCCCCGCAATTTGCTTTATCTTTGTGCCGCACTTTTTAAGTGCCACACATCAGACTTCCTGGCAAAGGCCAGGAAGAAATGCAAAAAAGAAAATCTTGTCTACAGCATTTAATGCCGTGAACACCTCACGACTCTCGTGCTGCAGCTTTGCAAGCAATATGATTGCAGGCACCGGGCCTTGATTGGTCTGGCACGGCCCCTGACGACTCGAAACGCATCGCATGACACAGACAAGGCCAAGTAATCCTCATATCCAACAAGGGCCGAGGACTAAAAGGATGTTGCGCAACATCGTTGCATATCCAGCCTAGCGCTGGCTGAGAGGAGCACCTCCTGCATTGAGAACTCATGGAAGCTGCGTGTGCTTTGTTCGTTGCCCAGCCTCATGGACCTGCGGTTGGATGGCAAGCCAGCCGGAAGTGAAGAGCCATCTGCCTTCTGCAGTTTCAAGTCGCAGGCTCAGCGCACAGCAGTGCCAAAGCTGGCTTGATTTAACTGGGCTTGCTGCATTTGATGCTCTCGCGTCGCATGAAACTGGGCTGGAGCCTGACATATCCTTGGGCCAGCAAGCGACCACACGAGCCTGTGACATTCGCAGATAGTGACACCCTCAAGCCCAGCTGCACTCATGGGCCCCGTTGCCGGACACCTGGCACTTTGGGTCTGAAACATGGAGAAGTGAAATCGAGCCCTTGCCTTGGCAGAGTCCGTGGGATCTGGGCCTTGGCTTTTGACGACTTTGCAGTCTCCCTCGCGAATTAGGGCACTGGCCCTCGGGCCCCTCGAAGCACGCCTGCCAAGTGAGGGGGATTGATTCTACAGGTCTCTTTCCAGTGATTGCGATGATTGCAACGGCAAGCTTCATTCGGGGTCGATCAAAACCTCCCCATGGCACGTCCGAAAAAGAAAGACTGCCCACCGCCGCGTGCCATGATTGGACCCACACCTGGGAGATCTCTCTTCAGCCGGCCTCGTTTCGCCTGACAGGCTCAGCGCGAGGTCGTGAGCATGGGCATGGGCCGCGCCTGTCGGTCTTCTAAGGCATCTTGGCCTTGGCTCCAACTTCTGCACTCAAGTTCTAAATGCCCCTAAGGCGTGCACGTCATACCAGGCAAAGACCGACAGTTCGAAACTTCTGCACTTTGGCAACTTTGGCCTATCTCTGCTTCACCTTCGGCGTGTCTGCCGAGCGGCTCTCCAAAGGCAACGTTTTGGCTTGTTGCGCGCTGGTACTTGCCGCGCGCAACTCTTGGCGCGTTGTTGGGCTCTTTGGCAAAGCTTGAGGGCTCAGCCTCCAATTCCCCGTGCTCTCCAAAAGATCCGGGCACAACTGCCCAGGCTGGAGTCGTTGTGCTCTCTTTGCAACCCAGGCTTGGCCGTTCCAATCGATCGGTTGGCAAGTCATTGGTGCGAACTGACTCAAGCTGCGCTGACAGAAGACGGCCTTGCCCTGAAGCTAAATAAGATGTTGCCACTCTAACTGCATCAGGGGAAGGTGCCCTGTAGTGCGCCCGCATGGATGATTCGCCCTCAAACCGGCAGGCAGGCTTTCTTTCGCGGCTCGCGGTTCTTGAGGAGCTTGTGCCAGTGATCAGTTTCTGGAGCTCTTCCACTGGCGGCACCCGGTAGTCTTGATGTGTCGTTGATTGGCCTTCGAACTTGGTCTGATCCACGCACTTCCCCTCAATATGCCCATTCGCTGCAGCTGCCAATGGAAAAGACTCGGGTGGGGGCGCCTGGTAATGGGCCCTCATGGACGACTCCCCCTCAAAGCGCAATGGGACGGCTGGTGGGACGTTGCTGCTGTGACTTGTGCCATTTCCAGGTCGATACCTCAGTTCTGGCAGAGGTGCTTGGAAGTCGCGGCGTGCGGTTGATTCACCCTCAAACTTGCTGCTGGGTATTCGGTCTGGGGGCAGGCTTCTCTCTCTTTGACCGCTGGCTGTGGCAGCTCCTCTGACTGCATCAGGCGAAGGTGCCCTGTAGTGCGCCCGCATGGATGATTCGCCCTCAAACCGGCAGGCAGGCTTTCTTTCGCGGCTTGCGGTTCTTGAGGAGCTTGTGCCAGCGATCAGTTTCTGGAGCTCTTCCACTGGCGGCACCCAGTAGTCTTGATGTGTCGTTGATTGGCCTTCGAACTTGGTCTGATCCACGCACTTCCCCTCAATATGCCCATTCGCTGCAGCTGCCAATGGAAAAGACTCGGGTGGGGGCGCCTGGTAATGGGCCCTCATGGACGACTCCCCCTCAAAGCGCAGTGGGACGGCTGGTGGGGCGTTGCTGCTGTGACTTGTGCCGCCACCAGGTGGGTACCTCAGTTCTGGCAGAGGTGCTTGGAAGTCGCGGCGTGCGGTTGATTCACCCTCAAACTTGCTGCTGGGTATTCGGTCTGCGGGCAGGCTTCTCTCTCTTTGACCGCTGGCTGTGGCAGCTCCTCTGACTGCATCAGGGGAAGGTGCCCTGTAGTGCGCCCGCATGGATGATTCGCCCTCAAACCGGCAGGCAGGCTTTCTTTCGCGGCTCGCGGTTCTTGAGGAGCTTGTGCCAGCGATCAGTTTCTGGAGCTCTTCCACTGGCGGCACCCGGTAGTCTTGATGTGTCGTTGATTGGCCTTTGAACTTGGTCTGATCCACGCACTTCCCCTCAATATGCCCATTCGCTGCAGCTGCCAATGGAAAAGACTCGGGTGGGGGCGCCTGGTAATGGGCCCTCATGGGCGACTCCCCCTCAAAGCGCAATGGGACGGCTGGTGGGACGTTGCTGCTGTGACTTGTGCCATTTCCAGGTCGATACCTCAGTTCTGGCAGAGGTGCTTGGAAGTCGCGGCGTGCGGTTGATTCACCCTCAAACTTGCTGCTGGGTATTCGGTCTGGGGGCAGGCTTCTCTCTCTTTGACCGCTGGCTGTGGCAGCTCCTCTGACTGCATCAGGCGAAGGTGCCCTGTAGTGCGCCCGCATGGATGATTCGCCCTCAAACCGGCAGGCAGGCTTTCTTTCGTGGCTTGCGGTTCTTGAGGAGCTTGTGCCAGCGATCAGTTTCTGGAGCTCTTCCACTGGCGGCACCCGGTAGTCTTGATGTGTCGTTGATTGGCCTTCGAACTTGATCTGATCCATGCGCTTCCCCTCAATATGCCCATTCGCTGCAGCTGCCAATGGAAAAGACTTGGGTGGGGGCGCCTGGTATTGGGCCCTCATGGACGACTCCCCCTCAAAACGAACCGGCGCAGCTTGCTGCGTGCTGCTTTTGTCCATGCTCTGCCCCAGTTGCCGCCAAAAATCGGTTGAAGGTGTTTGGTAGGCTTGGTGTGTGGTGGACTGTCCCTCGAAGGGCACGGGCTCGGCAGCATGCAAGTCAACTTGATGGTCCAGTTTGCCTGCGGCAGCTTGCAGAGGCTCCACCGGGTGGGCTGGGTAGTGTGCTTTCATGGATGACTCCCCCTCAAAGCGGATTGGAGGACTTGTGTCGTGGCTGGCTGGGGGTCTGGGCAACGGCGGCTGTTCCAAAGCTGGTGCTTGGAAGTCGCGATGCATGGTGGACTGACCCTCAAACTTTGCAAGTTGCAGCGGCGCGCTCTGAGCCATGGCCTTGTCTGTTACTAAGCTTGTGTCCGGCGATTGCAGCGCATCTGGTGGCGGGGGTTGGTATTGGGATCGCATGGAGGACTCCCCCTCAAAGCGCACTGGGGCAGCTTGCTCCGTGCTGCTTCTGTCCATTCTCTGCCCCAGCTGCCGCCAAAACTCGACTGAAGGTGTTTGGTAGGCTTGGTGTGTGGTGGACTGTCCCTCGAAGGGCACGGGCTCGGCAGCATGCAAGTCAACTTGATGGTCCAGTTTGCCTGCGGCAACTTGCAGAGGCTCCACCGGGTGGGCTGGGTAGTGTGCTTTCATGGATGACTCCCCTTCAAAGCGGATTGGAGGACTTGTGTCGTAGCTGGCTGCGGGTCTGGGCAACGGCGGCTGTTCCAAAGCTGGTGCTTGGAAGTCGCGATGCATGGTGGACTGACCCTCAAACTTTGCAAGTTGCAGCGCCGTGCTCTCAGCCATGGCGGTGTCTGTTACTAAGCTTGTGGGCAGCGATTGCAGCTCATCTGGTGGCGGGGGTTGGTAGTGGGATCGCATGGAGGACTCCCCCTCAAAACGAACCGGGGCAGCTTGCTGCGTGCTGCTTCTGTCCATGTTCTGCCCCAGTTGCCGCCAAAACTCTGCTGAAGGTGCTTGGTAAGCATTGTGTGTGGTGGACTGTCCCTCAAAGGGCACGGGCTCTGCAGCATGCAAGTCAACTTGATGGTCCAGTTTGCCTGCGGCAACTTGCAGAGGCTCCACCGGGTGGGCTGGGTAGTGTGCTTTCATGGATGACTCCCCCTCAAAGCGGATTGCAGAACTTGTGTCGTGGCTGGCTGCGGGTCTGGGCAACGGCGGCTGTTCCAAAGCTGGTGCTTGGAA
This sequence comes from Effrenium voratum, assembly GCA_963377175.1. Classification (NCBI taxonomy): domain Eukaryota; class Dinophyceae; order Suessiales; family Symbiodiniaceae; genus Effrenium; species Effrenium voratum. The sequence goes on from CAUJNA010003807.1 coordinate 299,123, forward strand.
GTCGCGATGCATGGTGGACTGACCCTCAAACTTTGCAAGCTGCAGCGCCGTGCTCTCAGCCATGGCCTTGTCTTGTACTAAGCTTGTGGCTGGTGATTGCAGCGCATCTGGTGGCGGGGGTTGGTAGTGGGATCGCATGGAGGACTCCCCCTCAAAGCGCACCTGGGCAGCTTGCTGCGTGCTGCTTTTGTCCATGCTCTGCCCCAGTTGCCGCCAAAAATCGGTTGAAGGTGATTGGTAGGCTTGGTGTGTGGTGGACTGTCCCTCGAAGGGCACGGGCTCGGCAGCATGCAAGTCAACTTGATGGTCCAGTTTGCCTGCGGCAACTTGCAGAGGCTCCACCGGGTGGGCTGGGTAGTGTGCTTTCATGGATGACTCCCCCTCAAAGCGGATTGGAGGACTTGTGTCGTAGCTGGCTGCGGGTCTGGGCAGCGGCGGCTGTTCCAAAGCTGGTGCTTGGAAGTCGCGATGCATGGTGGACTCACCCTCAAACTTTGCAAGCTGCAGCGGCGTGCTCTCAGCCATGGCCTTGTCTCTAATCAAGCGTGTGGCTGGTGACTGCAGCGCATCTGGTGGCGGGGGTTGGTAGTGGGATCGCATGGAGGACTCCCCCTCAAAGCGCACCTGGGCAGCTTGCTGCGTGCTGCTTCTGTCCATGCTCTGCCCCAGCTGCCGCCAAAACTCGGCTGAAAGTGCTTGGTAAGCTTGGTGTGTGGTGGACTGTCCCTCGAAGGGCACGGGCTCGGCAGCATGCAAGTCAACTTGATGGTCCAGTTTGCCTGCGGCAACTTGCAGAGGCTCCACCGGGTGGGCTGGGTAGTGTGCTTTCATGGATGACTCCCCCTCAAAGCGGATTGCAGAACTTGTGTCGTAGCTGGCTGCGGGTCTGGGCAACGGCGGCTGTTCCAAAGATGGTGCTTGGAAGTCGCAATGCATAGTGGACTGACCCTCAAACTTTGCAAGCTGCAGCGCCGTGCTCTCAGCCATGGCCTTGTCTTGTACTAAGCTTGTGGCTGGTGATTGCAGCGCATCTGGTGGCGGAGGTTGGTAGTGGGCCCGCATGGAGGACTCCCCCTGAAAACGAACCGGGGCAGCTTGCTGCGTGCTGCTTCTGTCCATGTTCTGCCCCAGTTGCCGCCAAAACTCTGCTGAAGGTGCTTGGTAAGCATTGTGTGTGGTGGACTGTCCCTCAAAGGGCACGGGCTCTGCAGCATGCAAGTCAACTTGATGGTCCAGTTTGCCTGCGGCAACTTGCAGAGGCTCCACCGGGTGGGCTGGGTAGTGTGCTTTCATGGATGACTCCCCCTCAAAGCGGATTGGAGGACTTGTGTCGTGGCTGGCTGGGGGTCTGGGCAACGGTGGCTGTTCCAAAGCTGGTGCTTGGAAGTCGCGATGCATGGTGGACTGACCCTCAAACTTTGCAAGCTGCCGCGGCGTACTCTCAGCCATGGCCTTGTCTTTTACCAAGCTTGTGGCCGGTGATTGCAGCGCATCTGGTGGCGGGGGCTGGTAGTGGGCCCGCATGGAGGACTCCCCCTCAAAGCGCACTGGGACAGCTTGCTGCGTGCTGCTTCTGTCCATGCTCTGCCCCAATTGCCGCCAGAAATCTGCTGAAGGTGCTTGGTAAGCTTGGTGTGTGGTAGACTGTCCCTCAAAGGGCACAGGCTCGGCAGCATGCAAGTCAACTCGATGGTCGAGTTTGCCTGCGGCAACTTGCAGAGGCTCCACCGGGTGGGCTGGGTAGTGTGCTTTCATGGATGACTCCCCCTCAAAGCGGATTGGAGGACTTGTGTCGTGGCTGGCTGGGGGTCTGGGCAACGGTGGCTGTTCCAAAGCTGGTGCTTGGAAGTCGCGATGCATGGTGGACTGACCCTCAAACTTTGCAAGCTGCAGCGCCGTGCTCTCAGCCATGGCCTTGTCTTTTACCAAGCTTGTGGCCGGTGATTGCAGCGCATCTGGTGGCGGGGGTTGGTAGTGGGCCCGCATGGAGGACTCCCCCTCAAAACGAACCGGGGCAGCTTGCTGCGTGCTGCTTCTGTCCATGTTCTGCCCCAGCTGCCGCCAAAACTCGGCTGAAGGTGATTGGTAGGCTTGGTGTGTGGTGGACTGTCCTTCAAAGGGCACGGGCTCGGCAGCATGCAAGTCAACTTGATGGTCCAGTTTGCCTGCGGCAACTTGCAGAGGCTCCACCGGGTGGGCTGGGTAGTGTGCTTTCATGGATGACTCCCCCTCAAAGCGGATTGGAGGACTTGTGTCGTGGCTGGCTGGGGGTCTGGGCAACGGTGGCTGTTCCAAAGCTGGTGCTTGGAAGTCGCGATGCATGGTGGACTGACCCTCAAACTTTGCAAGCTGCAGCGCCGTGCTCTCAGCCATGGCCTTGTCTTTTACCAAGCTTGTGGCCGGTGATTGCAGCGCATCTGGTGGCGGGGGTTGGTAGTGGGCCCGCATGGAGGACTCCCCCTCAAAACGAACCGGGGCAGCTTGCTGCGTGCTGCTTCTGTCCATGTTCTGCCCCAGCTGCCGCCAAAACTCGGCTGAAGGTGATTGGTAGGCTTGGTGTGTGGTGGACTGTCCTTCAAAGGGCACGGGCTCGGCAGCATGCAAGTCAACTTGATGGTCCAGTTTGCCTGCGGCAACTTGCAGAGGCTCCACCAGGTGGGCTGGGTAGTGTGCTTTCATGGATGACTCCCCCTCAAAGGGGACCCCATCAGTGATCGCACTGTTTCCAGTGCTAGTCCCTGCTGCTTGCAGCCATTCCTGAAGGCTCTGCAAAGGTGGCGCCTGAAAGTCACGATGTGTTGTGGATTCCCCTTCAAAATGGACATGATCTTCAGCTGAATGTTGCCAGGCCTTTTGTCGCTTCTCTTCAGGCATTCCTTTGTGGAGCGCATCCAATGGGGGCGGTTGATAATGAAGCTTCATGGAAGACTCCCCATCAAATCGTACCTTGCTCACATCATTGCTTGGAGATTCAACTCCTGCAAGCCACTGCCTCAAACTTTGCAAAGGAGGCCGGTAATCATCCAGGCAAGGTGGCTGGTAGTCGTGGTGGGACGTGGATTCCTTCACAATGTCAGGCCAAGAGCGCAAGGCCTCTTGCACATCTGGGGTGGGTCCCTGTGGCTCACGGGATGGCTCACGGGATGGCTGATGAAAAGCAGTGAGCGGAGGAGCTTGATAGTCTGCTCGCATGCAAGATTCGCCCTCAAATCTGAAGTTTGCTTTGGGTGCTGGCACGGTCTCGTGTGATTTCAGCATCTGTCGCAAAGCTTCCAAAGGTGGTGCTGGATAGTCTCGATGCAGGCTGGACTCGCCCTCAAATTTGGCAGCAGGCCAAGTGGGGCCTGCTGGTGCTTGGAAATTCACCGCATCCTTCATTGCATCAGCTGGAGGGGCTTGGTAATCTGCATGGGTCGTGGAGGTACCTTGAAATCGAGCCTGTGGCATTGCCTGAGGCATTTCTGGCACCTGCGTTGCTTGTTTCAAGGTCTCATGCGGTGGCGCCTGGTAGTCATGATGCGTGGTCGACCGCCCAAGCAAGTGGACATCTGGCTGGAGCAGCGACTGCACGGCTGGCGGCTTCTCGGCTTCAGGAGGGTCTCTCCGAAGGGCAAGTGCAGGGGGTGCCTGGTAGTCGCCATGCATCACAGATTCACCCTGGAACCGAACAGCGGGATGACTGAGCTGTGGCGCACTTCCAATTGTCTGAGCGATCCGTAGGTCGTCCAGGCAAGGAGGCTGGTAGTCGTGGTGGGACGTGGATTCCTTCACAATGTCAGGCCAAGAGCGCAAGGCCTCTTGCACATCTGGGGTGGGTTGCTGTGGCTCACGGGATGGCTCACGGGATGGCTGATGAAAAGCAGTGAGCGGAGGAGCTTGATAGTCTGCTCGCATGCAAGATTCGCCCTCAAATCTGAAGTTTGCTTTGGGTGCTGGCACGGTCTCGTGTGATTTCAGCATCTGTCGCAAAGCTTCCAAAGGTGGTGCTGGATAGTCTCGATGCAGGCTGGACTCGCCCTCAAATTTGGCAGCAGGCCAAGTGGGGCCTGCTGGTGCTTGGAAATTCACCGCATCAATCATTGCATCAGCTGGAGGGGCTTGGTAATCTGCATGGGTCGTGGAGGTACCTTGAAATCGAGCCTGTGGCATTGCCTGAGGCATTTCTGGCACCTGCGTTGCTTGTTTCAAGGTCTCATGCGGTGGCGCCTGGTAGTCATGATGCGTAGTCGACCGCCCAAGCAAGTGGACATCTGGCTGGAGCAGCGACTGCACGGCTAGCGGCTTCTCGGCTTCAGGAGGGTCTCTCCGAAGGGCAAGTGCAGGGGGTGCCTGGTAGTCGCCATGCATCACAGATTCACCCTGGAACCGAACAGCGGGATGACTGAGCTGTGGCGCACTTCCAATTGTCTGAGCGATCCGTAGGTCGTCCAGGCAAGGAGGCTGGTAGTCGTGGTGGGACGTGGATTCCTTCACAATGTCAGGCCAAGAGCGCAAGGCCTCTTGCACATCTGGGGTGGGTCCCTGTGGCTCACGGGATGGCTCACGGGATGGCTGATGAAAAGCAGTGAGCGGAGGAGCTTGATAGTCTGCTCGCATGCAAGATTCGCCCTCAAATCTGAAGTTTGCTTTGGGTGCTGGCACGGTCTCGTGTGATTTCAGCATCTGTCGCAAAGCTTCCAAAGGTGGTGCTGGATAGTCTCGATGCAGGCTGGACTCGCCCTCAAATTTGGCAGCAGGCCAAGTGGGGCCTGCTGGTGCTTGGAAATTCACCGCATCCTTCATTGCATCAGCTGGGGGGGCTTGGTAATCTGCATGGGTCGTGGAAATACCTTGAAAAGGTATTTGCGAAGGCTCTTTCGACGGCGCTTGCGCTTCCACCTCACAGCGGAACGCGTGCAAGTGTATAAATGCAAGCTGGCTGCTTGTCGCAGCTGGAATTAACAATGCCTCTCCGACAATGTGTCCTCAAAAAACGCACGACACATCAAACCAAGGCAACATGAGGCAACTGCTGGCATTCACTTTGCGCGTGTGTGTGCGCGCGTCTGTGTATCTGTACGTCTGTGTGTCCTTGTCTATGTCTCGCTCTCTCGCCCTCTCCCTCTCTCTCTCTCTGCGTGTGGGTCAATCAATTTTGTGTGTGTGGGTGCGTGGCTGCGTTTGTGTGTGTGTGTGTGGGTGTGTGTGTGTGTGTGGATAGGTGCGGGCGGGTGTGGGTGTGGGTGTTGGTGTGGGTGGTGGCGTGTAGGTGCGCGATGCGCGATGCGCGCGCGCGAGATGCGTGCGCGCGCACGGGCGCGCGGGCGTGCCTGAGCGCGTGCCTGCGTGCCTGCGTGCGTGCGTGGGTGTGTGGCTGTGGGTGGGTGTGGGTGCGTGGGTGTGGGTAAGGGGGTGGGCTGTGTCTATGTGTGTGTGTCTCTGTGTTTCCTCCTTCTAAGGCAACACGGCAACGCAGCGAACTTTCAGCACCTTTGGGTAAACGTGTCCCTTTTCGGTTTCTGGGCAGCCAAATCCCTAGTGATCATGGCCTCAGGAACCTTACTACTGACCAGAAGATTATAGACACTCATGAGTCTTTGCTTCTGTCAACGCGTAGGCCGCAAGGTCCGCGACACACCCGTGCCCGGGACACACCCGTGCCTGCCGGGAAAAGAATATTACCAACTTGTCGGACACTATCCCCTTTCTCCGCACTTGGGCAGCGCCATTGCTTGGCGTCCTCGGCGCCCTCGTATTGACTGCCTTTGCGCTTTCCTGAGCCAACTTCCTTATTCAACAACTGTGGACAACGCCCCAACGCAGACCCTAGTTCGCGCAGCTCGCTTCTCAAGATCTTCCTGGGTTCTTCACATCCACCCCAACGGGCTGATTCAAGCAAGCGCTACAAGTTCTGCTTCGTCGATATGATGCACACTAGGTCTTCGGAAAGTACTCCAGCGTTCAGTGTTGGAGGTATCAACTTACTAATGGGCTGTGTCATCCACAACAATCACTTTGATACCAACGGGTGTTTTCGACAAGTTCGAGGAGTAGCTAGCAGCGCCTTTCTTATGCAACTTGGTCAACACTGTTGAGGAATTCTTTTTGGATCAGACGACGCATCGCTCATATTGAGCCCCTCGTTTTTTTTTTGCATCCTTTGGAATGAACGCTACGCCGGCAGCCGGTTCATTCTTTTCAAGTATTCTGCTCCTCGGCCCGCGGTTCTCGACAACTTTCTTTCCTCGGAGTTTTATCGTGCTCCAGTTCTTCTTGAAACTCAGACTGGCAACAAAGTCCTCGGCTACTACTGTGACTCTGCGGCATGCACCATCATCCCGTAATACTACCTCATCATCCCCTGCAGAGAGCATTCGAAGCGCCAACAATGTGTGGCTTTCTTGCTCTTCATGGTCGTGCAGGAGCCAACCATATGGGAGCAAAACCGTCCTCGAAGCCATTTCAGGATTGCAGAGGCTGCGTGACGCCAAGGGTTTGTATTCGAAACCTCTCGCTGACGTTCAACCGGGAAAGTGGGCTGTTGCACTTTCGTCACTTCGTGAGCCCGCGCTGATCTGGTGCGTGCTCTTGACTCGCATATTCGTACGTCTCTCGACGGTTTTATGCGTGACCTTCCTGTTGAAGCGTTCTGACGCGTTGGGTCGAGTTTTGCGCGTGGACTCGCGATGACTTCAATCGTCAGGCGCGCATTCAGCACGCTCTTCCTCCACCTACGGAGCGATCTTCTGCGCTCAGATCATCGACAGCGCCCTTGCATCATCATCATCATCATCATCATCATCATCATCATCAGCTGGCGGTCGTTGAGCACATCTGGCCGCGCCTCACTCATGCCAAGGTGCCCTTGCCGTTTTCCAAGTTGTGTTGAAGGACAACGTTAACGGCACAATGGGGGGCAATCCCCCGTCCTGGCCTGGCGCTGAACGCAGGCTTTCTGCATGAGGATTTTACTGCAGGGGCAGCTTGGGCAGCCACACGGCTGCCCTTTCTCTGCTGCCAGATATGGGCTTTCGTGCTATGCGTCAGGCTCACAGGAAGCTTCCTCGCGCAGCCTTGTGTGCTGACACGCGTGTCAATGACTTGGCGGACAAAGATGGCCGCTGGCAAATGCGCTCCGTGATAGCCATCGCCATCGATGGGTTAGTATCCTACTTTGCCACTTTCAGCCTCTTTCCACTGTCAATGGGAAGGATTGGGGGGGAGAGACTGCGGAGAGTTGGAGGCGCGAGGTGCGTCGGAGTTGGTCACTTCTCGCGCGAAACCATGACGCTTCTCAGCATATTCCCTCAATGCCACACGGGCGCTTTGCGTTTTCTGGGCTCTGATCGCGTGATCAGAACAACTTCCGCGTTCAGAACGCCTCGCACAAACGTCATTCGACGACCGTGCGTGAGTATGGCGTGCGAGTAGCTGTCCACACCGCATCTGTGTGCGTGACGTGTAGAGCATCGCCTCTGTCTTCTTGCAGGGCACGCCACCTTGGAAAGTCACGACGGGAAGGCTTCCACTTCCTCCGCGAGAATTGCAGCGGCTGCCTATTGCGGCAGCAGGTGCAGGGGGGCCTGAGCCCGCCCGCCATAGCCAGCTCGTCTGCGCTAACCTAGCACAGCCTCTTGCGGTATATCCTGCAAGCCGCAAAAGCGCTTGAAAAGCCCGAGCCTCAAGGAAAAGCCTCACTTCGATGGCCAAGCAGAGGGACTATGCGTGCTGTTCCCTGGCTTTCTTTTCAGGCCACATTGAGAAAACATGGGGCAAAACTCAATCAGAAGCGCTTATGGCACATTGTGGAGCGAGTCAGCCATAGCCATGACATGCATGGATTCTATATATAAATGCATGCATGTATACACACAATGAACAGACTATTATATAAAATGATATACATCAGTCTTATTATTAAATTTTAGCTTATGTAAATAACACAAGTAATAGTAAAAACACGTTTTTGTGTGCTGTCTGTGTCATGGGGCGCGCGCGCTGAACAAGGCCATCCAGTAAGCAATCATGACCGGAACCACTTGACATATCACACGCGAACCCATCAGAATGAGCCATGCTACGACAGATCTTACCGAAAAATGGCACTCTCGCCCCTGAGTCAAGCCTTCGACTGCCTGATGCCACCTGCTCACATATGTCTGGCTGCAGGCAAGGCGCTCGAGGCTTCAAGTCAATCAGCGATGGTGGTGGATAGGCGTCGTGTGTGCAGGACTTCTCTTCCATGCGGACCTCAAAGCACACCATTTCGCTTGGCATGAACCTGCAAAGCGCAACAGCACAAGCCTCAGGGGCTGGCCTGCTGTCCTGAAGCGCAGCGGTCCTCAAGCAGCGCGCTACGGAAAAGCGGAAACTGGATTTCAGAATGACCCAAACTGAAACAGCGTGGCCTCCCAGTACTGCGACCTTCTGCATCTCCCCGGCGTCTTGAGCGGGAAAATCATCGGCAAGGGCGGTGGCTTGTAATCTGCGTGCGTCTGGGACTCGCCTCGCGTGTGAAAACGGTTCCTGTTGGCGCCACGTTCCCCCAAATGAGCTCCGCGCTCGTGGCCAAGGCATTTCCCCACAACTGGTGGTCCTAACTACGGCTAATCTCTCATCAAGCAGCGGGCGCACGAATTCCGCAGTCCTCTGCCTTTGGCACATGGACAGGGATAGCCTCAAGTGGTGGCGGCTGATAATCTTGATGTACTGACGAACTTCCTGCAAGCAGGTGGTTGCAACAGTCAAGGTGCAACGTGCTTGCTGGCAGATGCATCTGGCCTTCAAAATTCACATACCTTACGTGCGGATGTGGTTTCTGCATGCTGCCCTGAGTCTTGTACGCATGCCTGTGCTCGTCAAATTGCGAACCGCCTTTGGCTTGCCGAGCCGCGGCCGGTCGAAGCATGCCACACTGGCCAGCTCGCGGTTCCACGCCGGACCTTCCTTGGATGTGCCTGTTTGGTCCACCCTGGCCTTCTCTTGGCGCAAGTCGGGGGGGACCGGAATGGCCTAGGGGGACAAACACGTCTGCCCCCGCTTCGATCTTCCAACGTTAGCCGCGGGCCGGGTGAATGGACTGTCTTCGCTCCTGTTGTGTGTAGCTTGCGGACAGTCCAAACCAAATGACACATGCAAGCATGACCCACAACAAGCGTTTGGCCTCAACCCTGGCATCACTAGCATCGCTGCTTGGCCTCCATGCAAGACATTGTGTTGGGCCATGCAATCTGCAGCGCTGCTCGCCCAAAGTGCCCTCAATGTGTCAGCCCTTCGGCAGTCCTTTGCAGGGCGCTGACTGCAGATGGGGCAAAGTCGTGACGGTACATATCCTGAGACCGACTGGCCCACGAAGAGACCGCTGCGCAACACGACAAGAACGAACTGATGCAGGCACGCAGCTTACGTCTCCATTCTCCAGTTGCCGCTTGCTATCACTACCACCTACTCAGCTGATGCTGCCAACATTGCGTCAGAGAGGCGGCATGGCCCAGCATCCCGCAATCCCCCAAACCATTCGCTCAATCGAAAGCAACACAAGGCCGATGCAATTGTCAGAGCCCGCGATCGATCTTGGCTGTGGCGGCAAGTGGAAACAAGCTCAGGAACATCAGCACAGCAAAATGCCCGGTCTTTTTCTACACGAAACTTCGCTCACCAAACTGGAACCCCGGCAAGGCAGCTGGCGACAAGGACGCTCAAAGCCATGAGAAGGACTGTGAAGGTATTGAGAACAATGTACACTATGGCCACTGCTCGCTTCTTTCCAATCCCATACTTGTTCATCACCCACTTGAAGCAGCGATTGACACGGGGAGTCGCAAACGCAACTGCTACCAGCTTAATGGGCCGCAGCAAGTTATTCACAACGTAAAGTGCAGCATACGTAGAAAGGAAAGCAGGCCACTCATGCACAGGTGAGACTCCGCTTCTTGTTGACACCACGTACCATGCAAATGCAAAGAGCGGAATGTAGTTCATATTGGAAACAACACCGTAGCTCAAAACTCCAGCTGCACCCATCGAGGCAAAACGTTGACGGCTGTCTGCATCTGTTATCCAGGTTCGAAATCGTCTCCATGGTCCTTTGCTAATATCGCCCTCCTTTCCTTCCTGAGCTTCCTGAGCCGCCTGAGTCCTCATTGCCAAGTAGGGCTTGGCAACGGGCTTGACGCCAGTGAAGGCATAGCCGCCGCCTGCTGCTCCAAGCCATCCAAGCAGGCACAAAGCGCCAAGACCCCATACGCAGCAGTATCTGGCTGTAAGCTTCTGCCGCACGCGCATGGCTCTCAACACCTGGATCTTGTTTTAGAACCCCCTTGGCACCATGCAAGGGGCTCAGGGGGCCAAACTCGTTTGGAGGCTGGCGTTGGGCTTGGTGGTTCACCGAAGGATGCGGTGACCCATTGAAAAATGTCTGAAAAATCATCATGTATACAATGTTGCTTCTGTGTGGCCTCACACGCTCGTTCTGGGCATCCTTGCAACATGCATCTCATGAAGGAACCCTGTCAAGCGTCCATATATTAGCCTGACTGTCATGGTTGCTCTTGCGTGTTGAGCTCATTTCAATTTAGAAGCTGGAGAGCTCACGTCAAAGCATGGTTAATATTTGCTGCGGGATTGCTGAATTGCGCTTCAAACGCAACGAAATAGGAAAAGTGATGCTTGATGTGCATCAAGTGACGTACTCCTTGAAGCCACCACAAGCCTTTTTCACTTGTCCTTCTTCGGCTCGGGTTCTGCAATGGCTCCCGCCGATTCTCTCCTACCGTCAGCCTTCACATCCTCTTTGGAAAGCTTCTTGCTACTCAGGCTGCCGGAGCCTTTTTTCGAGCCTTTCGCCTGCCATCTCACATTCACACAAGGCACTAGGGCGCATGCAAACACCCCAACGCTCTGTCCAAAGTTGATCGGCGCCTCGGGAAAGCCTTCGGCAAAACAATGCAGCACAAAAGCTGCAAGAACTGCATTTACCAGAATAACCTTAGTCTCACAAGGCTCACTCCTGGTTGCAAGCGGTCTGAGAAGCTCACCGCAACCACCGCGCTATACATCCACCTGCTGTTGGACTCTAGGCCAAAAGAGCGCAGGCTGTACCTGGAGATTGGAATAATTTCACTCGCTCACAAGCAGAGAAGGCAAGCGAGGTCACTCGGTTGCAAACAGTCCAGCAACCTCGGGGGTGCAACTTGGAATGCACTCAGTACAAACATCTGTGGGACAGCATCATCACGTCTGTCACTACGTGCTGTGCGCAGCACGCAGCAAGCAAAAGGGAACTGAGCAATTGGCCGGAATGATTGCAAGCGCTGCAGAAAAGGCCGCAAACTGTGTGGCCACGTCGCGGTTGCCCTTTGCTGTGAGCCAAAGGGAAGCCAACAGGTTTTCCAAACACGCCGACAGACCGCAACATGTTGTAGGCTGTAGGTAGCAATGTCCACAAATAAACAAACAAACACACACACACACACAGCCACACGCTCACACTCACGCTGCTCATGCAAATTGCACGTGGCCAAGCAGAGCAAGCGTCCTGGTCACCCAAAGCCTGCAGCAGCGTGGTTGGCCTCCAGTCTTGGAAGATCTCTCGTGAAACTAGATCTGCCCCTTGCCTTCCCTCACTCCGCTCTTCTTTCTCGGGTTTCTCATCTTGCGACTTGGCCTGGCAAGCTGGCAGTGGTGGCCAACACCAAGGCCACCGAGAGCATGGGACAGGCCTCGGCTTCTGGAGCCGTTTCGCCTGTAACCTTTACAGGCTCCTGCACATGCGCAGATATGCATGAGGCGACTGCGTGAAACACATGCAACATCCTGTCCTCTTCTTTTTCCTGCTGCTCTTCCTCACCACTTCCAGCTTTTGACTCCATACTGTGAGCCACTGCGATGCAGGGAAGAAGAACCAACAAACACAGTTTTGAATTGAAAACGTTGGCCAGCTAACAAAATAAGGGGCAACAAGTGCTTGTGAAACACGTCATGACTCAACAACCCGATGCCATGCTGTCGAACATCAACATTTCTTGAGCCAGAACTGCAGCTGCGCAGCTTGCACTCTGGTCGTGGCACAATGTCCATGCATTGTTTGTCTGCTGGCGACGGCGGTTGCAACCAGGTGTTGTTGCACAATGCTGTGCTACTTCTTGCATCAGGTCACACGCCAGAAGGAAGTTTCCTGACATTCTGGCTTCAGCTGCGTGATTCCAGTCTAAATATTAAGCACACCACGAAGACTGGACGTTCTATACATAAACGAAAATACGACACAGGCACGCAATCATGGCCGCAAACAAGTGGATGTGTGGCTACCGCATGCTACCGACACGTCAACAGTCGCCAACAGAAACACGCAAAACCAGCGGAAAACCGTTGACATGTGCTGTGAATGTTTCTTCCTCTGCATCATGCCGCCTGCGTCATTTGAATACTGCCTGCATCATCGCCTCCTTACGGCTTTCACATTTGTAACGCTGAAAGCCACCAACAGCGCGGCTCCATGTCGGGGCTATTCGTCATCCAAATGCGAATCGCCAATTGCAATGAAACTCAGGCGACAACCAGCGACATGCCAATTGAAATCACCAACAGCTAGCTCACTTCTGCATGACCCAACGACCTGTCCATGCCACAACATTGACAACGGGCGAAAACGAAGACACACGACACACACGCACACACGCGCACACACGCGCATACACCGCCACATTTCTACAAGAGGCCGTGTTAAGTTACATTAACGCGCGTGAAGTCGCATCACTGCATGGCCATGCGCACATGCACGAGATTCACATCAGCGCGCGTAAGGTCATTCATCAATATTTTTGTGGCAATCACACTGGCCAAACGCTTCCACAGTGTACGCAACGCTCTGCCGCAAAACATCCGCAAAACTAGTTGTTTGCGTGCGTTTCCCAACGGCCACGCCAGCTTTCTGATCATCAAGTCTTGAGTTCGAATGCGGGAATGCAAATCACATTGGCCACGCGCCTCCGCAGTCTACACCACGTTTTGACGCACAACTAGCTTTTGGTTGCCCGAATTTAAGTAAAAGCACCAGGCCGCTAGTTTATTGCCATCAAGTTCTGAGTTCGAACACAAGCAACAGGAACGCAAATCGCATTGGCCACGCGCCTCCACAGTGTACGCCGCGTGTGCGTCACATTTTCCAGAAAGACAAGGCGTGTAGGTGACACAAAACAAAGAATTGACAACTCTTTGTTTGCTTCCCTGTTGGCCACGCAAGGCTTCCACCCTGCAATCGAGACTCGTTTTGGAAAAAGGAAGGGTGACAACTTTGCAAACTCTTCCGGAAGAATGCACTCAACCAAATACAGGCTTTTCATTTACTCACTGTTTAGTTCATGTCTAAATGCAAATATATAGTGACAAAAGTTGTGTTCCGAACGCTCGTCATACATACATACATGCCTACCTACCTACCTACATACATACATTCATGCATACAAAATATTCATATCATATTCTATCATATCATGTCGTATCGTAGTTCTGCACGCATGCAAAGATCATACCCGTGTTGTGCTTATTCAATTTATGCATGTATATATGCATAAAAAGGCACCTTATTCAATGATTATTGCCTACATTTCAGAAAATGGCTGTGGGAGTTCAAAAAACACCTTCTCGATATTCAAAATTCGCAGAGGAAATTCTTTGTTGAACGATGATTATTCCAAGGGAAAAACAGCGCCAAAGTGGAAGCCACGAAGTGCACAAAACATGCGCGGCAGCTCCAGCCAAACATCTGCAGCTATTTAGTTCACAATGCGCAAAAACTATTGGCTTGAAAATCGCACATCTTCAGTATAAGCGTAGCATCCTCCCAAATACATTTTGGCAGCTCCAGCTTAGGAATCGCAACTTTTCCATCCAAGTGCCGCACAATGTGCACGTTGGCAGCTCCAGCTGACAAATCGCAACTGTTCATCACAAGCAACAAGAGTAGAACAGCACGTAGATTTGTCGAAGCACGGAGTCCTTCTCCCATTCAATGCATGCCATGCATTTCAACCAAACGGGCAAGTGAAGATGCCACCCTTGGTATCGGTTGGGGTATTGCTTGGACAATGGTATGCCTTCAAAAACCCAAGTTGGCCTGTGCTTCCGGAACATCAATCTTCCTTTCATTCCAATAAGCCAAAACTATCTGCAATGTATCTGATTTTTGGGCGCCCCATCGGTTGTGCATGCTTCTGTGTACTGAAGGCACGGCTATGTCCAGTCTCCATATTATACTCTTGACATTGGAAAGCTTTGTCGGTACTAGTTTTCCTATATCCATGATATCTTCTTCATCCTCTCACTTTCCTCACCTCTTCGAAATCAATGTCACACCTGCCTAAAGAAAGGGAATGGCAACGCCACCATTGCTTGTCAAACTTATTATCATTTACTCATAGTTAATCATATTTAATCCAGGCTTTGTAAATAAGTGCTTCCCGTCTCCAGTGCCTGCGGCAAGCTGCGAGGTACTTTGAAGAATGGGTGTTAAAAAATCTGGCCTTCTGCTTCGATGATGGAGCTTCTTGTGCTGCATACCCTGCAAATGTGCCGGTGACGTCGGCAGCAAATTCCACAAGCTCAGTGCATGTCTGAGCGGAGTGCAGCGCTGCCGGCTCTTTTTCAACAGCTCTCGGGGGCTTCAACGATCTTTATTTCGTCATAGATATCCAGAACGTTGCAAGACACATCATCTCTGCCGTCAGCTGTCTCCTAGCGACAATGGTGTGATCTGACCAGGCCTGAATAGCTACTTCATGCCCGTCTCGCACAGGCCCTTCCCCAAGCTTCCTACTTTGCATGGCACTTATCACAAAACGGCCGCTGTACGTCCTGCGGGCATGAACCATTCCTAGCAAACAGAACGCCCCTTGATGTTGAGCATTGATGGCCAAGGCTCTAGGCCATGCTTGGTTGTGAACCGAAGCGTCGCGCACTGATACATCCAGGATGCAGGATCGCAGCCTCAGGCAAACAGCCCCTGACAAGCAGCTTGTGCCCTCTCCGTCCTTAAAGTGCAAAGCACGGTAAACACAGCATTGCACGCAGACCGTGGCAGTCACAGTGCCAGTCTGGCAGCATTTGGGCGAATCCTCCATGGGTGTCTTGGCAGAAGGCCTCGGTTGGACTCCATCCAGCTGCTCACTGGATCGAATTTTCGAGTCCCAAGTGGCTGGTAAAATTCGAAGCCTTCCTTCAAGCACCCCAGCGTCAGCTTCAGCGACTCCCCCAAGGGGCCAGCCTCCATGCCTTGGCTCAATCAGACCTAACAGACATCATCCCAAGGCTTTGGGTATTGTGTTGCTGCCACTGGTTCATTGCACGCACTCACTGAGTTCTGACACGCTCGTGGGACGCATTGCCCAGACACAGGAGATGTTGTAGTTTACATGCTGCTTCAAGCTGGCACCGCCAACCACGTAACCACCTCACAAACGGCTTGCAAACGTCCATCAGCCAGCGCCCACAGACCATTAGACATTTTGCTGCTTTGTCTGGCCTACTCTTGAGCAACGATCAAGATTGGCCAGCCCGCATTGCCTCAAGCCCGGACAAAGGCAAAGCTATCCATCCAATAGTACTTGAGACCCGGGCGACATCTGCGTGGTCACGCCTTGCATAAGATACTCGGTGCCCTGCTCCGAGAGTTGTCGGCGCTCGCAGAAATTCAGAAGGAACTCTTCCAGGGCAGTTACCTGTGGAGAAATCGATTGAAGAACTGGCGGCTTCAGGGTGTGGAAATTGTAAGCCAAAAAGCTCCCTGCTTGTTCAACATGCGAGTGGTCACAATGCCTACTGTCTGAGTTTAGCATAGTTTAGCTGAGTAAAAACATCAGGTGACCAAACGCTGACGAAGAGCCAATCCCGCCCGGAAGTCCAAGATGACCTGCTTCCTGTCCTTTTCAGCACAGCGCTTGGTGTGAGCTTTTGACAAAAGAAGAATCTGAAGAAGCCCGCCACCGCCCCCACCCCATTTTCACCCTAATTACGTGTCCACTCGGAAACGCCGACGTAGCACGAAGCGTGTGGGTTGGGGGCCTCATCGTCTGCCTTTGGCAGCACAAAGGCGGCGCCATCCACAGCCCATTCGGCCCGGTGCGCATCAGTGATGAGTTGAGAATTGACGGCGCCAGTGAGGATTCCTGCCATGGTGCCACAGCATTTGGGAAGTTTTGCCATTCCGTTTTGCTGGGCATCCCCTTTACCCGAAAGGGAGTTGCGCCATGATCTATCACCCTTGTGCTGGGTGCTGGACATCTGCAGCAGTTCCCCATGCGCAGTGAAGCCGGCCACGTGGGGTGTGTTGGGACCCCAACATAGATTTACCCTCCCACCGGTTAACATGGAACCTGACAGGGACCTGGTGCCTTTAAAAGGAAAATGCAGTGGAAGCAGAATCACGGGCGCATTGTTGGGCGAATCAAGCCGCAGGGATCTTGGGCCATGCCATCAGGCCTTCGAAACTGTCATCATGCATCCTCTGGTCTGGTGGCAAGCGGAAGTCCAACGTATCCTGTGAGACGAAGTGCTGGACGAGCACTGCAAAGCGAATCTGCTCCTTCGTTGGCTTTTTGCCACCACATCAGACAGCAAATCTGCCTACAGTTCAACACGGTTCATGGCTTGTGGGCGTTGCACACCATGCAGCCGTGCCAAATTTCAGCCAGGTCCTTTGACATCTGTCTGCCGCTCCGAAAGTCATCGTAGCTCTGAAGGAAGAGCCGTGACCTGGTGGTGTAGCCTGGTCAGAAAGACGTACGGGCTGCGTTGAGCATCAAAACAAGTTTCTGCCACTGAGCCATGGTCAAACTCATTTGCCTCCCCAAGAGGACATGGACAACTAGTGCGTAAGTTTTCGATGCCCCGCCCAAATGGACCATAGACTAGAAGTACCTTTCAACTGCCGTGGTGAGGCCAGGTAGCTCTCCACTTTGTCTTGATCAGCATGGGCTGACCAAAAGTTGGCCTTGTGGGGCGATGGCGTCTGACCAGCCAAATCCTTGGATCCAAGAAAATGATATTCAGCCGGTCGGTGGACGGTGCCAAGCGATGCCAAGAGGCATACTGCTCCTTTTCTTCTTCGCAGCGAGCCTGCAGCTCCTGCGGGTCACAAAGATCTAGTAGCCTAGGGGCCAGCTCACTAGAGCGTGCGTCTCTCTGAGGGGGTTCTTGTCAGGTTTTCAGGGAAACCACAAGGAAAGGCACCCATT
Organism: Effrenium voratum; assembly: GCA_963377175.1. Taxonomy (NCBI): domain Eukaryota; class Dinophyceae; order Suessiales; family Symbiodiniaceae; genus Effrenium; species Effrenium voratum. Next base: position 316,333 of record CAUJNA010003807.1, read on the forward strand.
CTTTGGGGCCCCCCTGTTTGCACACACACTCAACTGCCAGGACATTTTCAGAGAGCATAGCAGAACGGCCCATCATCCTCGAAAAGACTGCGAATGAAGGGCTCCACCGCATCGAGGCGCTCTGGAAGAGTCGGGCGATGGTGCGAGGTCCGCAGCCCCATGAGCCGGCATAGGGCACGAAGGCACAGGACACGAAGGTCCGATCTGCAAAGCTTTGCGCATGGCAAACCTTTCTGTGCATCGTGCGCTTCAGACATGATACGACAGGCTTCAGCTTCTGCGTTTGCGACATGAAGCATGAGCCAGCAGTAGCGCTCCAAATGAAAACTCGACAATCTGATGTGACAGCTAGACACGCAACATCCAGGGCAAGGAGGCTGCCATTTCTTCACATTGCAAGGCACAGAGAGTACAAGGATCATGGCATGAAGCCATGCTTGGCATGTGCTCCGCAATTCCGTTCCCTGAGTGGTTTCTCTGGGATGCAATGCTGAACAGTCCCTGAACAACCTGACAATATGTACACATGGCACTATGGTCCCACATTTTCAGGACCTGCCACTAGCTCTCAGCCCAAGAGCCGCATCAACATCTCCTCAGGAGCCGAAGTTCCAGCTTTCATCGCCTTCTTGCTTTTGCTCCTGCAGTTTTTGGTTCAGCATGATTCAACCGTTCAGAGCCAAAAGATACTTGGTCGCGCCTCCGGGAGTTCGTGCTGACCACTGCGGTGCCCTGGCGCCGCATCTGGAGGTTCCGCTTCAGGGGCTCCAGCTTCCGCAATGCACGCAGGAACGAAGCCTCCCAGGGCGGCTCCGGCCTCAGCAGCCAAAGCCACCTACAAGTTACAAGTTCTGAATATACGCGCTTTCTCTTGGCGTTTGCCTTTGCGGACCTATGCAAAACAATGTGGGCCTACGTGGGCTGCGCAAACGCATTCCTGGAGTGCATGCACACACACACACACAAAGACACACACACAGGACAGTTGCTTTGAGAAACCAAAGCCGCCCCCAGGGAAACACGGCAAGCACGTACACTACACATCACTGTGCCATGCAGAACTTTCTTCCGAGATTCTGATTCAACGTCATCCCTTCCCATGGGTTGGGGGGCTCGGCAATGCCCTGCGCTCGCAAACTCAAGCCCGATTGATGTGCATCTTGAAGAGCACGATGTCCCAGGAGTACTTGGCTGGCCAGCTCACGCTGCATGTCGATAATTTTGCTCTCCAACCTTGGCTTGCATATGCTGGAGCTCGACAAGCACCAATGACAGCCAAACCCTTCTGAGAGGCGCTTCCCCAAAAACTTTGGCCCGTCTGGTGAGTGGCTGCCAGCAATCCACAATGCCCTGGTCGCCGTTCGTCGTCTCCCTGAGCTCCACCTCCACATGCTGGCGCAGCTCCACAAAACGTGAGAAGAGCACATTGCTGGCTTGCTGAAGCCGCCCCAGCGCCACTTCGCCTCAAGACCCACTTCAACTACGACGCAAACTGAGCGCGCATTGCCCGCGTGTTACCTGCATGCGTGTCATGTGTATGTGTATGTGTATGTGTATGTGTATGTGTATGTGTATGTGTATGTGTATGTGTGTGTGTGTGTGTGTGTGTGTGTGTGTGTGTGTGTGTGTGTGTGTGTGTGTGTGTGTGTGTGTGTGTGTGTGTGTGTGTGTGTGTGTGTGTGTGTGTGTGTGTGTGTGTGTGTGTGTGTGTGTGTGTCTGTGTGCGCGCGCGCGTGCGTGCGTGTGTGCGTACGTGCGCGGGCAGGGTGGCTACGTGGCTGCGTGGCTGCGTGGGTGGGTGGGTGGGTGGGTGGGTGGGTGGGTGGGTGGGTGGGTGGGTGGGTGGGTGGGTGGGTGGGTGGGTGGGTGGGTGGGTGGGTGGGTGGGTGGGTGGGTGGGTGGGTGGGTGGGTGTGTGTGTGTGTGTCTCTGTCTGTCTGTTTGTCTGTCTGTCTGTGTCACTGTGTCTCTGTGTGTCTCTCTGTGTGTCTCTCTGTGTGTCTCTGTGTGTCTCTGTGTGTCTCTGTGTCTCTGCGTCTCTCTGTGTGTCTCTGTGTCTCCGTGCGTCTGTGTCTCCGTTTCTCTGTGTCTCTGTGTCTCTGTGTGTCTCTTGGTGTGTCTCTGTGTGTCTTTGTGTGTGTCTCTGTGTGTCTCCGTGTGTGTCTCTGTGTCTGTTTCTCTGTGTCCCTGCCGCAGGCACACAGACGCGCAGACACACAGAGAGCTAGACACATGGCTATGGCTCAAAAAAGTGGTACCAAAATGGCACCTTGGTAAATGGAACCAAAGCCTAAAACCTGCGTAACCCCTGGCTCTTTAATTTTGAGCCATACCCACATAGACACACAGACAAGCAGACACCCAAAGACACAGACACACACAGCCACGCAGACGCACAAAGAGACACACACACCCGGACACACGGACACACAGACACGCAAAGACACAGACCCACACAAAGACACAGAGACACACAGACACGCAGACACACAGAGAGACAGACACACAAACACACAGACATCCAAAGACACAGAGACACAGAGACACGAAGACACAAACACACGGAGACAGAGAGAGAGAGAGAGAGAGAGACGCAGAGACACACGAAGACACAGAGACACGGAGACACGGAAACACGGAGACACAGACACACGGCGACACACGGAGAGTCACACCGAGACACAGACACAGACACAAAGACGGAGACACCGAGAGACACAGAGACACGGAGACACGAAGACACAGAGACACGGAGACACAGACACGGAGACACAGACACGGAGAGACAGACACACGGAGACACAGAGACACGGACACACAGAGACACAGCCACACGGAGACACACAGAGACACCGAGACACAAAGACATGGAGACACACAGAGAGACAGAGACAAAGAGACAACGGAGACACACACACAGACACACAGAGAAACGAGACGCGGAGACACGGGGAGACAGACACACGGAGACACACAGAGACACACAGAGAGACACAGACAAAGAGACACGGAGACACAGACATACGGAGACACACAGAGACACACAGAGAAACAGAGACAAAGAGACACGGGGAGACAGACACGCGGAGACGCACAGAGACACACAGCGACACAGAGACACAGACACACACAGGGTCTCTGTGTGGCTCTCTGTGTCTCCGTGTGTCTGTGTCTCCGTGTCTCGGTGTCTCTCGCTTTGTCTCGCCGTGTGTCCGTTTCTCTGTGTCTCTGTGTCTCTTGGTGTGTGTCTCTGTGTGTGTGTCTCTGTGTCTTTGTGTGTGTGTGTGTCTCTGTGTGTCTCTGTGTGTCTCTGTGTCTCCGTGTCTGTGTCTCGGTGTGTCTCCGTGTCTCTGTCTCTGTGAGTCTTTGTGTGTAGACACTATCCAGGGCACATTCGAAGTTCCCCAACCCCGGTTTGACAATTCCTTTCTACTTCGGACATAAATCCAAGAAGCAAAGTGTACCGTTGATTGCTTAGGGGTCTTTGCCCCGGACATCGGGCCACGGGGGGGGGGTTGGCAGCGCAAAATATGTCAAAACGAATCTGCTAATCTAATCGATGCTGAGGTGCAAGATTTGCGATTTTCGCTCACCAAATGTGGCCATTTGTCAATATCGTCTGCCATTTGCAGCAAATCACTCCTTGTCTGAGTGACCTTTGCCTGTGACGAAATGCAGGTAAGAAGCTTGGTGTTCAGAACCAGCCCATCTTGACGCTTCGCACGGATATACGAAAGGACGAGCTGGGCCGCTTTTCTAAATCTTGCCAATGCTTCTGGGTTTGCAGCATCCTTCTGCTTGATCACTGTGGAGGCTGTGTCGAAAACGATCGTGCCGGAGGATCTTAGATCAGGAGTATTGCCACTTGCCGCGGCTTGCATGAGCCTTTTCACGTTCAGAGTCTTCCTCTTCTCCGCTGAACGTGAGTGTGACGGGCGCAAAGAGGGCTCGGACCTAAGGGGAGTTGAAACCCCCACAACGCTGTCGACTAGGTCATTTGCTTTGCACAGGATATATGCCAGGCGTGAGTCAGCGGACTCCAGCAATTCTCGCCGCCATGAGATCCAGTCCCAAATGTTGCTGGGGGGCTTTGCATCTGGGGGAGCCTCTGGAAAGGCCGTGCGTACATGTGCAGGCAGTGGTGTTTTTGCAAGGGACTCCTCAAACTCTTCGCCGTGCTCTTGCACCCTCTCCAGCAGCTCTTGTAACTGGCTCAAATTGCCCAAACAAGCTGCCTTCAGAACCTCGTCCACCAAGGACAGCATTCCCCATGAGTGGAGGCGGTTATTCAGCCATTCCTCCCATGATGTGTCTTGCTGCTCCCTCCGTGCCGCCTCCCAATCCTCGGGGATTTCTGCCCACAAGTCGTCCATATTCACATCGCTTGCTTCGGGCGAGGTCTGCCTAACTGGCGTGGGGCTCGTGAGGATCGAAGTCGCGCTTTCCGGGGGTCTGGCCCGCAACAGCCGGCGCTGCGCGTGGCCATACGACATCTTGGGCTTCTCTGCAGACCGGGGCCGCAGGCACGGGATGTCAAGGAACGGCCATCGCATGTCCTGCTCCAGCACCAGGGGGGCACGCTTGCGAGGCTTTGCAATGGCCCCGGGTGCCTTTGAGACAGAAGCATCGCCAGCGCCTTCGGATTCCTTTGTCATCAGCAAGCATTGGAATTCTCGGAGGACCCTGCGCTGGTGCAGCGGGTGCGCGATGCCCATCCTGACCAACGCGTCCTTTGTCAAGGGCGGGGCAATGCTCCCAGCTGGGCTGCCGTCCTGCGGAAAATGAAAGAAGAAGGCGGCCTGCACAATTTTCCTAGAACCTAACGCGAAGCAAGGAAGGCTCAGCCAAGCAAAACAGAACGATGGCCGCCCACAGACATGAAATTCGTAGCCGCGCAAAAAACCAGAGGTGATTGCTTTACAAATACAATCAGCTCCCACTAGCACTGCGCCAAGGCCAATGTCCAGCTTGCCTGCCCGTTCTCAGCATTGTTCTCATCTGTCAGACTTCTCTTCATCTGCCCAACCATCCAACATGGCAACCCCCGCCTCGGCAAACCAAATGTGCCAATGATATCATTTGAGCCAATGGTTCTCTAAGCCATCCGCACAGCCAGGAAGTCACACAAGTCGTCAATTTTCAGGGCCACCATGATTTCTGCCAGCCTCGTGCAAGTGAAGGACAAGTGCGTAGTGCCATTGCTTAGCTATCTCAGCCTACGTCTTTG
>CAUJNA010003807.1:326558-344058 GCA_963377175.1 Effrenium voratum
GGCCCTCGGAGGTTGGACCCGGGCAAGCAACTTTGAACCTCACAAAACCCCAAACCCTAAACACTCTAAGCTTACTCCTCACAATGTAAATCCACACTACCTAACAATCTAAAAGCCCTCGGCTTCCTACAAATCGAAACTCCCACCCTCAAATCCCAAACCTCCTCAGACAAGTACCACAGACTCGTTGAGCCCAAACACAGTTTGAACGCTAACAGAAACAAACTTCCTCAACCCTGGAAGCCCTAAACCACAAAAACCTGCAGCCCGAAATAACTCCCACACCCAAAGGCAGTGATTCCTAAACCCCAAACAATCTGAAGCCCTCAACCCTGCACCCTAAAACCCTAAATTTAAACCCCACCTGCAAAAGACAAATCCTACCAACACCAAACCTCCGCCTGTGAAGCAGTGTAAACCTTGCAGCTAAACTATCTAAGGTGTTTGTGGTGTTTCCCACAAAAACGGACAAAGTGCAAGCACAACATGTTCTGATCTGGGGTGCAATCACTCGGCGCTCGGCACCGAAGCCAAGCACGACCCCACGCCACGAAAAGCTCATGCCTTCAATGAGCATGTGCTGCAGCGGCGGCCAAGCATTGGGTGCATCCCACCTGAACATCACAGTTTGAGGTCGTGTGAGGTTTCAGTGCTGGATCCTCAGCAGAAGAGCTGCAATTGAGTGGTAGGCAGTGAAGCTGCCAAGCAGGGAAATTCAGGAACCCGACGGAACCCCCGTTTCAGCTCGAAACGCTACGGAACGCTAGGGGCCAAAGGTTGGCACGTCCACAAACGGGCCATCCCACGCAGTCCCTGCTGCTTGGCGACTGCGTAGCCCCAGCAGTGTCCACCGCAGTAGTTGCACTGCCCCCTGGCTGCAGGAGCCCGCTCTGCTCAAGGCTCTTGATGAAGTTATCCTGAAAACAGCATACGTCATTTCCACATAAACCCTGGCTTGTTCCGTTAAAAGGAAGAGCTTCGCCTTTCCTTCCCGGCCTCTTGTCGGAGACCAGCCCAGAGAGGTGCAGCCCAGTTTGACAGTGCAATCACCTGCAAACAGGTCAGCCTGTCATGGTGACTTGTCGATGCGGAGCTTTCACAAACTTCAGAACGTTCATTCAAGTTAGTCCCCTTACTCTCCGAGCTGGCAACGAGTTCGGGGCTGACTGTCACCTTGCTTACTCAGAAATACGTTTGATCCAAACAGACACAAGTCCAACACCCAGGTCAGGTTTGGCATGATTGCCGCGAGGTCTGGGCTGCAACGTTTGGTAAGGGACAAGATGGCAGGCTGCAAGCTTGTGCGCTGCATGCTGTTTTGTTACGGTGCCTCACCCAGTGCTTCCCGAGTCACACCACAGTGCAAAAGAAAGCGATGCATGATGTGCCTTTGAACTGCGGCCCGCATCCAAGTGGTAGTCAAAGTAACACTTGGCCGCGTCGTCCCAAAGAACAGCTTCCTTGCAGGCACAGGTGCTCTCCAGGTGAGAACGGAACATCTCGTTTTGTTCCATTCCAAGCGGCGATTGCTGCTCTTCTGTCAAAAGCTGCCTTCCTATGTGCCTGCGCCTCCGCCGACTTCCTCAGATACCATGTCAGAACAGCTACCTTTGCCCCAAAATGACAAAATATCAACTAAATGATCCGAGGCAAGCGCGCTAGGATCTCATGGGCCCGAGCCAGCCCTTCCTCCACCTTGGCTCGTGGGCCCTTGAGCGGACGATCCTGCCCCCCAGGTTAGCCAAGAAGCCTTCAATAGAAAACAATTCAGGTCGACAGGGACGATCTTGTGCCTTGGCTGCTCGCCCCGAGCGGGCACGTACAAGCAAAAACGCAAACACAATTCATTTGCACCTACAGCTTGCAAGGACATGCCAAAGTCCAGCCAAATTCAGCGCAAGTGGCGTCTTCATAGTTTCCAATCTGAAGCAGTGCCGTCACGCGCGAATCCACAGACACAGAAGAGTGTGATGCGTCGAACCCGCCTGGCTTGTGGCAGCAATGACTCGTCACCTAGGTAGGCACCAGGAAAATGACTCAACATACCAGGAAAAAACTCAAAATCGCAAAGCGCAGGCCCAAACCAAGCTTCAGGTCGAGCAACTGTCATCCAGCCATCGGGTTGAGAAATCCCAGCCGCTCTCCGCCCCTGCGCAAAGCCCTCGATACCTTGGCTACCGCTTGGTGCACGTAGCCCACCCAACTCGGTGCTGCCAAGTCACGCTTCCACAGGCTCCAAGCCCCTCCCACCTTGGCCAAGGCTTTGTCTCAGCCTACGGCAGCTCGAGTTGAACTTGTGCCCGAAACGATCTGTTTAAGACCAGCAGCGGGCAGCTCGCGCCGTCTCCAAATCCTCCAGGTAGGACTCCTTGTGTTTGACACCGGCTTCGCATTCGCCCGTCTCCGACCCTCCCTGCAAGCCCCGAAGCCCACCAGCCCAGCTGCAGGTGTGGTCCAAGGCTCTGGTCGAGGACCCTCACGTGCCGAGCGGTACACATTCAGTTTGCCGCTCGCCGTCACGACCTGGGCTGGCCCGCTGGGCTGGCCCGCTGGGCTGGCCCGCTGGGCTGGCCCACTGGGCTGGACCGCATGCCTGCCTTCCTGATGGCAACACTGTGGGCAAGTGCCTGGTGCAAGCATGGCGCAACGTGCGCGGAGCCATCCCGCATCCAGAAGGAGTACTCGTCCACTAGCGTCGGCAAGACCTTCAAGCCACTTAGGGTATACAATTGCACAGCTCGAAGTGGGCAAAGCTTAGCTTGCTGCCCTGGCACCTGGCTCAGCCAGTCCTTGTCCTCTGTCACGTCGAAGATTGCTAGGGCCATGTCGGTTAGGAGCGGCGGATGGGAGCGATCCAAATAATAGACCCGGCTGCCATTGGGAATAAACCCAACTCTGGCGACTGAATCCAGGAAATTTTCGACTATGCCCTTGGCAGTCTCGATCATTCCACAGACCAACAAGCCACGGATGACCCAGTAAGAGTCCCAGTAGTAGGACTCCAAAAAGCGCCCTCCTGGAACAATTGTTGGGTGCGGTTGAATCAAAAAGCTGCACCTGTGCTGCAGGTAGCCCGCCCGCTGCCTACGCCCCAGTTTAGCCCAGAAGCGATTCATGGCCGAAGCCCAGTCTCTCCGCTCCGGCTGTACTAAGGCCAGGAAGGGAGGTGACTCCTGGCAGTCTGGCGGCGTCCATTCCTCCAGGTCAGCGCCCGAAGCTTCGAAAAATCTAGAGACGAAGTCCGCCAGGGCCTTCTTGTCGGTTTTGTCTGCCAGCTTCTGAAATTCCGCCAAAACAGTCTCAGGGTCCTCCTTCAGCGGCATATCCACGAAATGCTTGCCATCCTGCATCGCACTTCCAGTGGCAAGAATTAATCTCACCTCCTTCGTTCCCTCTTGCCCTCTGAATCTTGCATGTCCATATCAATATGTTCTGTGACTGCACCCCTGCCAAATTTGACACCAAGTCCTTGAAAAGGCGAGCCGTCTGGACAGCCTATGCCCATGCAGATGCAGGAAATGGCTGCAAAAGGCTGCCGCGCACCGCACCACGTGGGCGTAAAACCAGGGCCCCAGCAAATTGTAGTTGTCCTTTAAAGCCTTTGGTTCCCTTCACAGGCCACCCCAAAAGGGGGGCCCTCAAATGCACACACACACACACACACTCCTCCAAGCCCAGCCCTGCAGCCCGGCTACTGCCAGCAGCGGTCCGCCACAGAAGATGCTTCCCACACGGGCCAGGTCGCCACTGAGGCGGCGGCCGTCTGCGCAGCGAAGGCCATCCTGAAAGCCGGACTGCCCGTTGTCAACATGATTGTTTTCTTTTTAAAGGATGGTACCCTAAGGGTTGGCTAGGGAACCGAAAAGGAAATTCAGATTGCATAAGTTTCCCACCGCATGTTTGGACACATTAGCCAGTTGAAACTGTTGCCGACTCCTCCAGTCGGACAGTCGGAACCAACGCCTTCCTCAACGTGGGGTTTCAGACCACGCCTCCTTCGCAGCCACTTCGACTTCGGTGGCCATTGCAGTCGGGAACTATGCACAAAACTTAAGAACTGGCAGGCGGCAGGGCGGTCGCTTCTTGCACATGAAGGCATCTCTGTGCCACAAGCCACGCTGGCCTTGGTGCCCCGGGCATCTTTGGCCTCAGCATCTCACATGGGAGAGCGTCAAGAAGACTCCAAGCCTAGGACCCGCAGCCACTGGTTGTGCACCTGCCAGCTTTCGAGGCCAGGACGCAACCCAAATGTCCCACCCGAACCTTGCGAACAAAGTCCCTGGCAAATGCGCATTCACCCTGAAGGGGCCGGCCAAGACAAGCGATGAGTTGTTTGTTTGCTTCTGGTGGCCTCTGCAAGCTCCCCTTGCAGCCCACATTCCGCATCCCAGCCTCGGTCTGAATTCCCCAACGCAGTCACTCAGTACCCCCCTGTGATTCGGATGCCGGGCAGCGTGCCAACCTGCACTTTCTTCGAGTCCTGGGCCAACACAGCAGTCCACTGAGTGGAGTTGCCATCTGAGGGGCGGGGCTGCACCGCAAAGCACGGTGCTCAGAATGCGGTCTCGGGCTTCTGCCTCACCAAAGCGAAATGGTCGTCGGCTTGGCTCGGGCTTAGACCTCACCATTTGCGCCTCTTGGCTGCTCGGGACGTCAAAGTGGAAATGCTCCCGCAGCAGAGCACGGCCTTGTCTGGGGCCGGCCCCTCCACTGACCCAGTTCTGCACACTCCGAGAGAAGGACGCCGCAAGCTCAGCTGGCCCAGGTCAGCATAGGTGATACACAGCTCCTCACCCTGCCATGCACGCAGTAAGCGTGGCAGCGAGTGAGCACCTCAGCCTCTGGAACTGGCCGACATGTGCGAATCACCAGCTGACGGCCCACAAAGCTCTGCAGGCAGTTGGGCTCCTGGCTGATAGGGACCGATCTGCTCAAAAGACAGGCCTTTCATACATCCCCAGTGACTCTTGGCAACAATTTCCTTCCGACCCTGAGCCTACCCTCGACAAACAATCCCTCAACCAACCCCAAACCAGCACGCTGCTTGCCAGGCTGTTTGCCAGCAAATCAAGACCAACCTCAAATCCAAGCGCGCGCAAGCAACTGGAAAGGACTCAATCATGCAGGCGACGGGTCACAGTTTGCAAAGAAACACAACAAAGGCGTGCAGCTTTGCCCACCCGTCACACAGAACTGAGGTGAAAAGCGTGAACCCGGTTGAGGTCATTTCCCTCCCTCTCGGTACGAGCCGTCCTCTGCATGGTTGAAAACGGCCGCACGGATGTAGAGCCCCAACCCCACCTCCCTGAGTTCCTGGGAAGTTGCTTGTGTTCACTCAGGCTCAGGCAGTTTCCCGTTAATTACCGTTTGGCAAGCCTCATCTGTCACCGTGAAGGCATTAACGTCCACCGCAGCGAGGAATTGAGCCGTCTGTCCTTTGCCCATCAACTCATATCAAGCTCGCTTCTGAGAGGGCGGAGGTTTTGCTGGGCTGTTGGCTTTCCAGTTTGCAAAAGGGCTGCCAAGTGTGGGACTGGGAATTCGAGTTGGAAACTGCGCGCGGTGGCGCGGACGGCGAAGCCGGGGGCCGCGCTGACGTTGGCAACTGCCTGGAAGGCTTGCCTCGCCTCCGGCACCTCCAGGCCCAAGGACATGCAATGTCAGTCCACATACATGACCAGTGAAAAAGCAACATGACCAAACGAAAAACACAAAAGACATAGGTAAACAGTGGTAGACGCTGAACAAGTCAAACACTAAAACCCGTCTCAAACTCGCAGGCCTCCTCTTCGCCGAAAAGGCCAAGGCCAGCAGCTAAAACATCGAGACCTGCCGGAATGAGCCGAACTGGACCGTGGAGAAGAAAAGAAGAAGATTTGGGGTTCGCACAGCGTGCCGCGCTTTCTTCCAGCTGCTGCTGCCGCGCTTCAGAAAGCTCCTAGCAAGGGCTCGGCTCGCGTTGCCGGGTGCAGGGTGTGCACAGCAAAGGCCTCCCAATGGCTCTCGAGGCCCTGCCTGGGTGCACGCGAGCCGCGATTCGCGTGTTCGCGTGTTTGTGTGCATGGGTGCGAGTACCCTTTTTGGGGTTGGTTTAAACGGAAACCCAAGGAAAAACAACAACCTTTTCCGGGGTCCCCATATCTTGACACATACCCGCATGTTTGTTCTCCCACTCTTGAGTCGTTCCTCCACCCGATTCACATGCGAAGGAGGGTTTGCTCACCTCCCAAGTTGGGGCAGTTCAGGGGATGCCAATATGATCAGAGCTTCTTGAAACAGCAAAGGGCAAGCATGGCACTTGTGTCAATGCCAGGCATGGCGACAAGCCAACAGCTTCCGAGGTCGTTGACGTGCCGCAGCTAAAGTTGAAACTGCGCTTCTGGCCGCTTGATCCGTCTTAAAACAAATATGTGAGGGATTTTCGCGAGTTTCGACTGTGCACATTTGGGCGCAGATCCGCGCGAGGATGGAAACCTTCAACAGCAAAAATGGGTTGGAGCCAAATGAGTGACGAGCAGATTTGGACAAGATACGTCCATGGCAATGCGTGGCATTCCTCACTATTGAGGGAATGGCTCCAGTATGCTACGCGCAGTGTTTGATGGCCTCGGCCCCAATGAATTGTCATACACATTCCTTTGCATGTCACTTAGAACGGAGCACGCCTCCTTTTTCCTTTGCAAGCCCGATGCAACGCAGTTCCAAACCCTACCATAGGGATTTGCTTTGGGATGTCTGTCAGGCTTCTCCTCCTGACAGACAGATGCTTTTGGCATCATGGTCAGAGACCCTATGTGGACACCCTGTCCAGGAATCTCCCTCCCGACCATGCCAAAAACATCAGCGCGCCCTGCGCACACCCCAGCCCGAAAAAGTCGTGGGCCTTCAAACGGAGAGATTACCCGAACGTCGGGTCCCTCCGCAGGGTGGGTGGGTGGGACTCAAAAATAGCCAGTTTGGATCAAGGCCACTTGAGTCCCAAAATGGCAAGACATCAAGGAATGATAAATGCATACCCAAGCCTACCAAACTCAATGCATTCACACATTCCTTTGCATGTCACTTAGAACGGAGCACGCCTCCTTTTTCCTTTGCAAGCCCGATGCAACGCAGTTCCAAACCCTACCATAGGGATTTGCTTTGGGATGTCTGTCAGGCTTCTCCTCCTGCCAGACAGATGCTTTTGACATCATGCTCATACACCAATGCACTATCCCAAAGCACTTTACAGAAACTGCATAACGAGCACCAAGGCGGGCAGTGGCAACTGCCACAGCTCAAACGGGAAAAAGGCATCCTCCGTTGAAAAGCCATGTGCCCTGTGCCATGGATCCGACCGGCCCAACCGGCTAATGGCATCTGCCCAGTTGCTCTTCGTGGGGACCCACTCCCAGTAAAACCACGCGCCAAGAGCGAAGAGCATAATGTGGATCTGCCGGACCATCAGATCCAGGTCAGGGCTGTCAGAACGCCCACGCACCAGGGCCATCAGGGATGCCACATTATCGATGTACCAAATCCCCTCCTGCCCCGGAAGCGCTGCGCTCTTTCGACCAGGGCATACTGGATCATCAGCATCTCTAGCTGTGATCGCCCGGGCTCCACAAGTTATACAACGTGGGTGGGAGACACGCCACAAAGCCCTCCCGACCTTGGGCATGTGTGTCGACCCACACAACTAGGAATCCGCCGGCCCCGCACCTTGGGGCCTCCAAGCCTCCAAGGCCGCATCCGAAGCGGCAAAGAAGCGCGGCACCTCGCGCCAGGTCACCTCGACCTCCCGCATGGGTTTGCTGCGCACGACGGCCTCCAACACGTCGAGGCAACCACGGATTGCAGGAGTAAGCCGAGTCTCCTTCTCGGCCTGGCGGTCCTTGATGGCACTCAGCCCGGAGCACCCGACCCGGCCGAACACTCCCAGCTCAAAGAAGTTGGCCAAGCCATAGAGCTTGGATGCCTGTCCCGGAGGTAAGCGGTCGTTGCCCCGGCATGCCCGGATGTAGCCCATCAGCTTCTCCTGCAAACGCTCTCGAGCCCAGAACCGAACGACTCCTTCGGTGTGCACTGCACCCAAATGGTGGTCGAGGCCCAGAAAAGTCCCATCCGGGGCCATAGGCTGGTCCGCTGACCACTGCCCTTGCTGCTCCGCCAGTCTATGATGTTGGCATCATCGAAGTACATGGTGCAAAGCACGTACACCAGCCGCCGGGCTAGGCTCTCTACCAGTCGCGAAAACCGGTTGAAGGATGTAACTGCAAGCGGCAGCCCAAAAAGAAGCCCGCCATAAACCTGAAATGCGGGGAAGCCCCACTGGTGGTGGAAGAAGGCCACCACGCACCCAAGGGACTCCTCGTCCCCCATGGGTGAGTGCTTGTAGGCATTGGGCCAGTCCTCACCACCCGATTCCCAACCGTCATCTCGAGACTCTGCCACCTGCGCAGCTGTCATGTGCCTCATGACTGCTGCAACATGAGCCGCCGGCCTCAGCGGCGTGCAGAGGACGAGTTTGTTGGAGTCTTGGGAGCGCTCAGATTGTCCGCCAGCATCGGCGTTGTCAATGATACGCTTTTTGCCTGATGACTGCACGATGATACAACGTGGAATTAACCGACACGGTCGCTGCTGAAAGAAAGAATCCGCATCCACATGCTGTGGAGGGAGCGGTCGACTCCGCCCTTCCATGTGTGAGCGCAGCTCCGCCCAGGTCTTCAGGGCATTGATGATGGTTGCCCGCTCAGAGGAGGTCACCAAATGTTGAGCTCGCCGCCGGCATGAGGCCTCCCACTCCCCGGTCGGCCTCATGGCACGAAAGCCCATCAGCGCCCCAGCTAAGACCTCCACATGCCTCAGGACTTCCGCTGGGTGATCCGGGCCCACCGCGCGCTGGCAACAGGCGCTCGTACGCCAGGCTCGCCACCTCCAACCAGGCTTCAGCCAGCGCGGTTCCGCCTTGCGCGTAGGCGTCCTCCTCGGACAGGAACATGAAAGCGAAGTCGTCATCCCGCTCCAGTCCACGTGCACGCCTCCATGCACGCACATGATCAGCGGCCACCGCTGAGGAGGATGACGCACCGGGCTCTGTCACCTCAGAGCCCATTGCCATCACCTGCCGGGCGTAGATGCCCCGTGGCTGCATTGCCATGGCGAGGCAGAGGGCTAGACACGGAAACCACCCTGCAAGCCGAGCATAGAAGGGTCTCCACCGATTCCCTAGGGGGTCCCACATCGCAGGCAAGGTAAGCCCAGGATTGCCGACCCATGCCGATGCCTCCCCAACCAATGGGCCATTGCCCGGCCTGCTGCACCACGCCCATCCAGCGGCAGGTTGAGCGCGTCGACGGGGTCCACCCACACAACAGACCCCACCTGCCAGCGCCTCCAGGCCACCAGGAACATTTCGAGGTCCACATCGCAACCCGGGGGGCCACGAACAGCGTGTACCTCGGGCGGAGCCATGTCTCCGAGCGTCCAGCGGCTGCGCGCCATCTCGATGCCCAAGAGATCGAGGACATCATGGTGTCGATGGTAACGGTCCCAAACAATGGAGGCACTCTCACCATCGAGCCAGCACATGCCGCCGAGTCCAGATGCCAATCCACGGGAATCTGAAACCCCCAACGCGGTCCCTGCACCTCTGACACGGTTCCTCAGTGCAAGGCAAAAGCAAAATGGGGGGCAAACCAGGGACCTCAAAAGCACTCTCCCCGTCCCCCGAAAAAAAATGCAGCACCATCCCAACCGACTGCCACAGCCGAAGAGTGGCGACCCGGTCCCCCCGGGCCTGCACTCGGATGACGTGCTGCTTAAAGTCCCACCATGCCGCTGGAGACAGCATCTCGAACACCGTGTGCACCGCCACATCGATGCCAGGACGCAGCAGAGGCATGGTAACAGACTCAAAAATAGCCAGTTTGGATCAAGGCCACTTGAGTCCCAAAATGGCAAGACATCAAGGAATGATAAATGCATACCCAAGCCTACCAAACTCAATGCATTCACAAGAACGCTCAAGGGTACTAAACGTGCCAACCGGTCAACAGGAGCAGCGTGCACTCTGCCTCTCTACCTGGACTCACCTTGCACCAGCATGCCCCATCACATCTACCTCCGGGATTGCACAAGCCAGCAACCTGCCCAAAAGCTGACCAGCATCCCTGGTGTGGAATTGGCTTGCTGCAGCAATCTCCACCAGCACCAATGCCCGCACGCTCCCCAAACCACATTGCCAAGCCCAGGCACCTTGCTTCCCGAATTAACCCCTTGAGTTGCCCGCCATGGTTGCTCCGCAGCTTTCACCTGAAGCAATACACGCACTCACGGGCGGCAGGGAGGAGGCAGGTGGCTACAAGGCACCATGTGCTCTATATAAGTTATATAAGCGAGCCAGCATCGCCCCTCTCTGAAGAGCCTGACGCAGCTCAGAAATCTGTCGCACATGAAGCAGCTTCACATAACCTTCGCTTTACGTAAGGCTTGCTTTCAAGCTTCTTTTTGAGACCCGGCTTCTGCTCCCCTTCTCTATCTGGTGGGTGCCCAAGCCCTGGCGCGCCCTCAAGGCCAGGCGCAAACTGGCAGGCCAGTCGCGCCAAGGAGGTGGACCGCGTGTGCCTTGGCTACCAACGCAAGGCAGCAGGCAGCAAATCAACTACCACTATATGAGACAGCGTCAAAATTACTTGTCTGGGGTGTATTCATTTGGTGTTAGGATGTCCCGTATCGTTTTACAGGTTTTGCTTAAAAAGGACGTCCCGTATCGTTTTGCAGGCCTTGGATACGGGACACATCCCTGCCCCCGTGCTTGCTACCAAACGATTCTTTGCGGGGACAGCGCCAACGAAACAGCAACGGAATGGAAGCTCCCACAAGCGGGCGTTCCCCGGTATAAAGCCACACGGCGGCCAAAGCGCAATCCCTGCAAGCAAAGCAACTCACACCACGGAAACTCACGCAGTGTTGCGTCAATGTAGTTCCTCACCCGCTTGGCTGCTGGAGCTGGAGTTGTTCGCTTCACACCCATGCAGCCGCTTGGGGAGAAAGGACGAGGCTGCGTCCAAAGATGCTTGTCACGCCCCCGCGGCACCGCCGGCGCTGGAGCCGCAAGGCTGGCTTCCTCACCGCGGTGGTCTTCTTCACCTTCTCGCGGGCACTCTTCGCGATCACCTTGACAATTGCTTTTCCGCGCTGTTCGGCTCAGCCTTTGGAGCCGAGGCAGCTCTCTCTATGCGAGCATGCTGCCCCTCCTGGGTCAAAGCTTTCCACTTCTCCTCAACACGCACTCCTCAACCCATCGTGACTCAACCAGCGCCGCCGGTTTGTGGCTGCACGGCTGCGAGGCTGCCTGGCAATTCCTGGCATTACAATCCTTGCTCTCCAGCATTGCAGTTCTTTCACACCCCCAAATGTGTGTCTCCTCGTAACTGCAGGGGTAGCGCTTTGGTGTCAAGTGGGCCACCCCCGACATTTAGCATCCTGCCCCATTGCGGGGGTATCGTCGGGGTATCGTTTTGGGGTATCGTTTTGGTGGTCGGTTTTTTCTCGAAGCGGCGCTGTTTGACAACTGTCTTACTTCCGCCCTAAGGAGCCTCAGAGAAGCGCTGGAGCGTGCAAAATGCAGTCCTGCAGTTTGCTTGCGGCCGAAGAAAGGTAACCTCCCAAGCACCTTGCGTGGCCAGCAAAAGGGCAAGCCAGCGGGACATCCTCAGAATGCATAATGCGTCTTGGTTTCCGTCTATGGACGCTCCACCCTCCAGCTCTCGCGCTTTCTAGCCTTTTTCGTAGCTTTTTCATGCGCAGAGTGCAGATGCACGCATTCTTCGAAAGAGCTCGCTCATTTAGTTCCAGTATTGCGCAAGTTCCTTCTGAACTTCGTTGACCAAACGGAGAACTACAGTTGCACCCCTTCTAAACTTCCTTGACTGAACCCAGCACTACTTTTACATCCCCTTCAAAAATGCAAACGCTGTTTTGCCCAACTACAACTCGTGATGCTTTTTGCTGGCCGGCAGTTACCCCTGCAATGTGGTGGACACATGCTAGAAACGTTCGCCCCGTTCAAGCACAGCTTGTTTTTGCCACACGTGTCTTGTCACAAGCCAGCTGGTGCTCCAAATGTGAAGTTCCCTTTTGATCCCCCTGCCCTGCAACCCTTGCAGAGGAAGGGCCTAGTTGCAAGTCTCGACCAAGCAAATAAACACATGCTCTAGGAGAACACACAAACTAACAAGACATTTTTGTTTGCAACCAATGCCAACTTGCTGAAGGGGTATCGTTTTTTTGGACGTCCCGTATCGTTTTTCGAGCAACAACGCAAACACAATACGTGCATGAAACACCCCCATATAAAGTACATGACGGTAATTTTGATGCTAACTCATATGGGTTTGTGTCCAAAATTTGGGGAGTCCCAAATTTAAAATAAGGTTTTCCTTTTGGTTTCCCTTCTAATCGTAAGGGGTGCCCTGAACCACCCCCGCACACACACACACATCCCATGGGTAATCCATCAAAACGCGTACCCTCAAAACACACATATCCTCTCTGAGCGCGATTCCCCGCACTTTCCTCCCGGCTTCGGCCTGAGTGTGCTTTGCTTGGAGCCCACACTTCCTCCGCAGCCTCTGCCCACTTCCTTAAGACCAAGACTGCCTCCAACTCCGCCTGGCGATAACCCACCGTGCGAGTCGGAATTAGAGGCCCGCCAGCCTTGTAGTACAAGTCGGCTGCTGCCTTCTGATCCTCCTGGCAGGGCTGGGCATCTGCAGCAGAGTAGCAGTATGCCATGGTGACAGCCAAACTGACCCCGCCCGCGTAGCAAAGTGCAAGCCAGTCACACGGCACCACCTGAGCCAGCGTGAAAATTACTTGTCTGGGGTATTCTCATTCCGACGTTAAGACGTCCCGCGCCGTTTCTCTGTGTTGTTTTCAAGTTTTGGGGTATCGTTTTTTGGACGTCCTGCATCGGTTTTCGAGAAAAACGACAGGTGCATCAAACACTCCAACATAAAGTAAATGACGGTAACTTTGAAGCTAACTCACCTCTCTTGCTCTCTTGCTCTCTCTCTCTCTCTCTTTCTCTCTCTCTCTCTCTCTGTCTCTTATTTCTATTCTTTGATCCTCACTCGCTCACTCACCCACCCACTCACTCACCCATTCATTCACTCACTCTCCCACCTTGGTGCAACTTGCTTCTCGAGCATGCTTGACTTTGGCCCCAGTGCACGGACTCTGCTTCCAAGCTGAAGAGCCCAAGTGCCATGACAAGCCAACTTCAAGCCAAGGAACAGCAAGCGCTCGCCACGCTGCAGCGAGAAGTCACAACCTCCAGCTGACATGTTGTGCTACGATGTGCTACGGGGACATATGCGTCCAGCAAGGCTCCGGCACTCCTGCTCTGGCAACAGCACCACGGCCCAAGGCTGCTCAGAAAGCACTACCTGCGTGAAGCTATGGTCGTTCAGGACGCAAATGATTGTCAGCCTTGGTGTCCTTTTGGCTTCCCTTCAAAAGAACAACTGAAAGGGGACCCAACATGTTCAAGACCTCCCACGCGAAGAAAAAATGGCGAAGCCCGGCCTCCCCAGCAGCCAGCGGACGTGCAGCCACAGCCGAACGCCCGCGACCTTTGAGCATTCACGAACCGATACGGATGTATTTGGGCATTGGACATGGCCTGGCAGGCGCGCGGCGCGAAAGCGCACGTCACCGCACATGGAGTGTTGGCGTGTGCAGTTGGAGAAACTTGGAAGGTCCATCAAGCCTAGGTTGCGTGGCGTTCTAGCCCATGCTGATTGCTGATTGTAAACACTCTGTGTCTCTGTTGGCCTGGCTGACGTGTAAACTTGTGGCATGAACAGGGGATATGGCCCGGTGCAGCACACACTCACTCAAATACTTCAATTCCTGTCTGCTGATTGCACTGCCAGTCTACGCAAGGCAGTCATGCCCTACTGTTGTCATTGATATGCCCAGCACGTAAGGCGGCCGGCAACCCTCGTCGCTGGAGAGCTAATGGTCGCGGCCATCATTTTGCGCTTCGCTCACAAGCGCATGGGAGGCCAACCATGATTCAATCATGGACATCCCAAAGCTTCAAAGCTTCTCTACAAGCAGTTCTGGGATCCAGATCTGCCGGAACAGCGCCCATAAGGGCGTTTCTCACAATGGGGGCCTTTGGTATGGAAGCTAACCGCCAGGGCCCAAAGTTTTGAGAACCACCCACGAAGTGCCGTCTGAATTCCGCATCACAATTCCAGTGAAGCGCTGGGTAGCACTGGGTAGGGTGTTGCCACCTCTGCCACTAGCCACGCGGAACGTGGTCAAAGCTTCAACACGGCAAGCACTTCAATGGGCTGTGAGTAAACATAGGCTTCAGTGCGGCAGAAACATAGGCCCAAAATAAGAGCCGAGAGCCAGACAAGCTGAGGCCCGTGGCTTGCCTGAACCAATGCCACCTTGCGTGCCCACCAGCACCCCCACAATATCCCACGCGCAGCCGCGGGAGGCTAGGCACAATGCCAAATGGGAGCTGTTCCCAGTGAGGCCCACAAGAGAGCCTCACAATTCTTACAATATGTTCACTGCATACGACTTCCACCATTCACACCACTAAAACCATTGCGGCGCATTGTTACCAGGCTAATTTGCACATCTGCACTTGCCACTTGCACACGCGCAAACGCCTTCTAGCTGTTGGTCAGCAGGAAACTTAGCAAGTGTCTCACCTTGCCAACCGATTGGCCCAGGCATCACAAAACTATCACAAAGCCCAACAGCCATCTAAGCACCGAACCAGATTCCAAGCTGACCGCCCAAACCTGTGGAAGCTGTCTTTGTCAGCACCTTCTCTCCTCCACTTGAAAGCAGAGCCTGACTTCGGACATCTGCTGCCCAAATGACTGCCTGGCAGCCAGTCAGACTCGAACCCTTGCTCCAAGCAAAATGGCCCATGCCTGATCATGGCGACAAGATGTGCTGCGGCAAAGTCGAAGACCTTGGACCTGCGCCAAAAAAGAAGAGCGCAGCCCTAAACAAACACGATTTGGCAGGCCGGCAGCAATCAGGGGCAGTATATCAATGATCAAACCGTTGGGTGATGTTCAACTTGAAATATAATACTTTGAATTGCGCTCTGTGATCGCTAATGCCTCCTTGTTTATTTCTTCATTTGCTGACTCATGCTTGCATGCTGTTTCTCTGCTTGTCTTGGTCGTTCGGTCGGTCGTGCTACGTGGAGCCTGATGGGGGGAATTCAGTTAGCAAGCGCCCTCATTCTTTGATGATTGTGCGTCTGGCGGAAACACATCTGGTGGGCATGATTCGTCTCCGCTTCGTCTTCGGCGGCTGTTCCTTCTTCTTTGCCTCTTTCTTCGTGTTGGATGCGCGTCTTCCTGTTCGTCTTCGATTGATGCTCGTCTTCATGGTTGCCTTCCCCCCCCCCCCCCACCCCCCAAAAAAAAGTGTTTCCGCAATGCGTACTGGAACGGGCAGCCTCCAAGCCAAGCTTTAGCTCCAGCACCACATCCATCGCTTGGCCTTCAAACAGGCAGAACATTTTGCGAGGACCGACTGCTCCTGCTTAGGCAGCTTGCCTGCCGTGGCAGGCAAACGACACAGGCTCAGCCTTGCAAGGTGCCGAAGTGCTTGGCGGCCCTCTAGGCCAAATGCGCTCACAGTAAGTACGGCTGCCTCTAACTTGGCCTGTTCCCCTTGCTTAGTGCCATGCGAGCCATCTGCGGTGCCAAGGATCAAGGCACTTGTACCCGAGGAGCCTTAAAGCCAAGGCACATGCGGTATCCGTGCTGAGACTGCCCAAATTGGCTCAGAGGCCCACCACTCAGGGCTGCAGCTGCAAGCCTTTCCGCTGAAGGGAGCCTCGAAGCCAGCGCGGATCAAGCTGGAAAACGCTAAGCCAACCGCCCCAACGAGCGCGCGACAAACCCTGATGGAATTTGCAAGACATTAAACTGGCCGATGCTGAGGTGCAAGCAGCGCAAACAAAGTGGCATTGCCCAAGCCCTGCTCCAGAATGCCTGCACATTGCAGACGTGCCACCAGAACATCCACAACAACCCATACATTGCCACCTGCAAAGCCATGTGGCACATACAGCTACATGCAATGATGAAACCCTGGTCCAGTTGCCTAATGGGCCACTCGATGTGCTCGGCAGTGTGGAATTGATCCAAGACCTCATCCCGGCTTTGCAGTGCTTAGCACCACATGTTCACCACTCGTGGCGCTGTTAAAAACCAAGCCCCGGTCTCATCCAGATCTTTGGTGCCAAAGTAGCCCTTCAATTGCAACTCAGCCCCTCTAAACATCTCTGCGTGTTTGTGCATCGGATCGCCCCAGGCCTCATCGCTGATCACTCCCAAGTGACCGTCGACAAGGCCAAGTCCTGTACCAACAGCAGAATCTGTTCCGAACCCCCCAACCTCTTTTTGCAAAACCTGACGGCCTACATCCGCTCCCCTCAACTCAACTGCATCGAGATCACCAGCCCGTGATCAAAACGTCCGCACTGACACCTGCCCTTTCCCACTCAAGCGCTGAAAGCACGGCCAGACCGTGTAGCACCCCGCGGCATCGAATCAAAAGACCTAGCCTCACTAAACACTAAACACTTCATCTGTTCACTCCCACACCCGCTCGAGGCGCTGCATCATCCACATCACCGGCCTTCTCCTCAAAAACCCTTGTGCAATCCATCATTGGCATTGCTCTCTCCACCAACCCAGGTGCCACATCCTGTGCCTAATCTTGCCCGGCTCTGATCCGGTCCATCTTTCTCGCCTTCCTCTCCCCTTCGACCCTGTTCACCCATCAGTCCTCTAGCTGTTCCTGGCACTGCTAGCGCTGGCCCTACCTTGCAAAGAGCAAGCAACAAAGCTAGCCATCTATATCCCTCACAATTCTGGGCATAAGTTAATCCAAGGCAGGAGCTGGCAGGAAGATTCCGGCCGCCCACTCAAACTTTTGAAGAATGCCATCAGACGCCTTGGTGGCATCGGCGGAGACGTCTTAGGTCACTGCCAGGAGGCGTGCTGCGAAGAGCAGTCCGTTGTCCACCAACTCCGCGGCCGAAGGTTGGAAGAAGGTCGGCCTGCAACGCACAGCACTCAGCCCACAAACCCCCACGCGGTTCTTGGGGCGCAGCCACTCCGTGGGCAAGACCTCCCAACCTCAGTGCATACGATACCGACAGACACTGCATTTAAGAGTTGCTCACTTGCGAGGTGCGATCGCTGGCTTCCAGTCTATGAGTTCACCCTGAAAGTAAAGCCAGGAATTGCTCATGTAGTGCAATTGAGGGCCTCAAGGACGTATTTCCTGTAGCTGAGATTGTGGCTCAAGGCTTGCACGCCGGACCCCCCTGCAAACATGGAATCGCCAGAGAGTTTCCTTGAGAACCTCTCTTGTTGATCTTATCCCCTGATACGGGGGGGGGGGGTAGAGATATGGCTGCAATCTGCAACAAGTGCACCCGGAGTTTTGCGAGGAG
>CAUJNA010003807.1:349058-390141 GCA_963377175.1 Effrenium voratum
ACCGTCTTATCAAATGCGTCTGCCATGGCGTCCGGAGCGGTCAGAAAAGACGCGCTCCACCGTGCGGGATACACAAGGAAACGATGTCACTGGCATGTGTCTGTGGAAGTATATGCGTTCTGTGAAAACACAAACTAAAAAAAAACATCAAGAGGTTGTCCGCCTGAGCGTGATGCTGGTAGGTCGGCTGGTGACAAACAACAAACTAGAACATCAACATGTTCTCGGCCTGTGTGTGGTGCTGGTGGGAGTGCTGGTGAAAGTGTAGTGGTGGTAGTGGCGGTGGTGATGTGAGTTGCCGCTCCGCGATTAAAGCCGGGACATGAACAAACATGAACAGTGGTGGTGGTGATGCTAGTGATGCTGGTGACGAAAACCGGGACATTGAACAAACATGACATACGCGGAGCAACTGACAAGACACAGCCGAAACGCCACACGGTCACAGCGACATTACTATCTATCTATCTATCTATCTGTCTATCTACCTATCTATCTGCCTGTCTACCTCTCTATCTATCGAAAAATCTACTTGTCTCTCTATCTTTCCAGCTTTCTATCTATCTATCTATCTATCTGTCTGTCTGTCTGTCTATCTATCTAGAGCGCGACTAACTCAACAGGGCAGCTTAGGATGCCTTGCGCGTTGCCATTCCAATGCGTTTTACCACTGCCAAGCTGCATTCCATCTTAGAAACGCGCACCGCGCGCAAGCGCCACGCATTTTTTCCAAATTGGATGAAAGTCTTGCGCGTTGCCATTCCAAAGTTAGATGAGAGCCTTGCGCGTTGCCATTCCAATGCGTTTTACCGCTGTCAAGCTACATTGCATCTTAAAAACGCGCACCGCGCGCAGGCCGCTTGCGATTTTTTAAAGTTGGAGCTTCCAAAAGTAGCCCGACCCTGTAGTGTTTTTACGATTTTGACTTCTAAATGTGCACCGCGCGCAGGCCGCGTGCGATTTTTGAAAGTTGGAGCTTCCGAAAGTGTGCCGGGAATGTAGTGTTTTTACGTTTTTGACTTCCAAAATGTCGCCGCGCGCAGGCCGCGTGCGATTTTTGACAGTTGGAGCTTCCAAACGTGTGCCGGGAATGTAGTGTTTTTACGATTTTGACTTGCAAATGTTCACCGCGCGCAGGCCGCGTGCGATTTTTTGCCAGCAATTCCGACCAAAGGCTCCGCACCCGCCGCTTTACCGAGGTAACTTCTGGGCCGTCTGGAGGCTCAAAACATTGAAAAATACAGCATTTCGCGACCTTTCTAACATTTCGCACACCATGCTTCATCTTTCTTCATCGCTTCTCTCTGCTACTTCTTCTGCTCTCTCTTCTTCTCTCTCTCTCTCTCTCTATCTCTCGCTCTGCACTGCTCTGCTTGAGTTGTCGATATTGTCGGAAGTTAGACTTCTAAACTTCCTTCGACTACGCGAAGTCTACTTTCGAAAATCGCAACTTAGTACGAAAGTAGTACGTGAAGCCCACTTTCGCAGCTGGGGCTTGTACGAAAGTAGGGCTCGAAAATCGCAACTTTTAAGTACGAAAGTAGTGCGCGAAGTCCACTTTCGCAGCTGAGCAACTTTTAAGTACGAAAGTAGTACGTGAAGTCCACATTCGCTTGAAAATCGCAACTTTGAAGTACGAAAGTAGTACGTGAAGTCCACTTTCGCAGCTGGGGCTCCAAAATCGCAACTTTTAAGTACGAAAGTAGTACGCGAAGTCAAGATAGAAAGAGATAGAGAAAGAGATAGCTAGATAGATAGATAGATAGAGAGAGAGAAAGATAGATAGATAAATAGACAGAGAGAGAGATAAAGAGATAGAGATATAGAAAAACAGATAGAGAGAGAGAGAGATAGATAGATAGAGAAAGAGATAGAGATAGATAAACGATAAACAGACAGATAGATAGATAGACAGATATAGATAGATAGAGAGGTAGATAAATAGATAGAAACAGAGATAGAGATAGAGAGGCAAATAGAGAGATTGATAGATAGGTAATTCTATAGATAATTAGAAAGATAGATAGATAGATAGATAGAGAGATAGAGAGACAGAGAGATGGATAAACACACGTGAGATAATGAGATAGAGAGACAGATAGATAGATAAATACACAGATAAAGAGAAAGACAGACAGAGAGAAAGATAGACAGAGAGGTAGACAGAGGGATGCATAGAGAGATATAGAGATAGATAGATAGAGAGATAGACAGATAGAGAGACAAAGATAGATAGATAGATAGACAGATAGATATGCGGGAGATAGATGGAGAGATAGATGGAGAGATAGATAGATAGATAGAAAGAGATAGAGAAAGAGATAGAGAGATAAATAAATAGAAAGAAAAAGAGATAGAGAGATAGAAAGATAGAAAGAAAGAGAGATAGAGAGGTAGATAGATAGACAGATAGAGAAAGAGAGAGACAGAGATAGAGGCCCTCCCAGGCTGACTGCCCGGGGGAAAACAGCCATGTCCCTGGGGCACGGTGATCGGGGGCATACGCCGTGCTCTGCCGCAAAGCGCAGCCACCGGCGGAAGCTGGCTGTCAAGGCTCCCAGATGCCCCTCTGACAGCCGCCGCCAAAACAACTTGCGTGGCCTCAGTCACGGCCCAAGTCTCAACTGGGTCGAGCAAGTGCTTATAGAGGACCACACATCTTGTGCGACCCTGTTTTGCCGGATGGGCGCATGCGCAGCGGGCGTTTCAACTGCCACAGGCGATTGGCGCGGAAGGATTACGGTTCTTGCGGGGAGCCGTCAGCCGCGAAGGCAGAGCGCTGCCAGCATCCATACTCTGGCTCTGGAGGACAACGCTGCCCCTTTCGAGAGCAAGCTCAGCGCTGCGTTGCTGGATGGTTCTGCTGGACAAGCGGCAGGCCCTGCGCCACAGCGCCAGCAACTCCTGCGCACCTTCCAAATCTGCCGGATGCACTGCGGCATATTCCGAGAAAAGATGTTCTTCCCCAGGCCACAAAAGGCAGGCATCGCACCAAGAAGCAGCGCCTGTCTGATCAAGCCAGACACGAGCAGTCTCCGGAAGCGCAGAGCGAGCGCTGGCGAAGTCAAAGGCCATCGACAAAAAACCAAAAAAAACTACTGTGATGTGAGCCTGAGGGAAGATTTGCGGAGCACACAAGGTGTTTTAAGCCGCATGTCGCCCCTTCCCAACCAACCTACACACATGCAGTGCCACACGCACACCCACGCACGCACGCACACGCACGCATGCACGCACCCGCGTACGCACGCACGCACGCACGAGCGTACGCACGCACGCACGCACGCACGCACGCACGCACGCACGCACGCACGCATGCGCGCACGCACGCACGCGCGCACGCACGCACGCACGCACGCACGCACTCACACACACACACACACCCACCCACGCACGCACGCACGCACACACACACACACACAAACACACACACACACACACACACACACACACACACACACACACACACACACACACACACACACACACACACACACACACACACACACACACAAACACAAACGCAAACACACACAATCACACACAAACAACAAACACAAACACAAACACAAACACAAACACAAACACAAACACAAACACAAACACAAACACACACACACACACACACACACACACACACACACACACACACACACACACACACGCACACGCACACGCACACGCACACGCACACGCACACGCACAAACACAAACACAAACACAAACACAAACACAAACACAAACACAACCACAACCACAACCACAAACACAAACACAAACACAAACACAAACACAAACACACACACACACAAACACAACAAAAACACACACACAAAAAACACACACAAAAACACACACACAAAAACACACACACACACACAAACACACACAGACACACACACACACACACACAGACTGCATGCTCCCCTACGCATGACAGAATCTAAGAACCCCATTCTCGCCAAAGAAGCAAAGCAACTTTCTTCCCGCTCAATGCCAAGGGTTGTACCAGTCTGTGGGCCAGGTCGGTGGAATAATTCTGTTCCTGCGGCACTATGTGTCAGGAATCCAGGAAAGGTGTCCTTTGGCATGCCTCCCATCCAAGAAGGCCGCTTGGCACTTGCCAAGTCCTCGTCCAACTCACCGGACAGCTCATCTGAGTCACCCGACTCCTGGCACGAGGACGTCTGTGCCTATGACATACAACATGCCGGGGATCTATAAATGACAAGGCCTCTAAGTTACAGCCTCTAAGCGTCTAGGCGCAATCGGCTTCTTCAAGTCACCAAGCCTCAAAGCGCCTCCAAGCCTCTGCTGTGTGGCTATGGCGGTGCTAAGTTGTCTGGTGTTTCTCATTTGCTTTGTTGTGCGTGTTTGACTCCTCGTGCAACGTAACCTACTTGCAGACATCCTAGCTTTGCTTTTAGCAAGGCCCTGGAATGCGAGACCACTGCTATGCTAGCGCGACGATCTCTTGCGATCCAAGCCTTGGACTGCCGTCGCCTGCCCAAGTCGGTGGCCTCAGCTCAAGAGATTCGCATTGAATTGATGATTGAAAAAAGTTCAAGTGGGATCCAGAAGGGAGAAAGACAAAAGGAGACAAGGAGGAAACAAAGAAAGCGAGGAAGCGGCAAACACGGAAACATGCACAGACAAAAGAGAGAGAGAGAGAGAGCGAGAGAGAAAAAAACAAAAAAAACAAATGCCCCAACTCCAGCTGCCCGAAGCAGATCCGGCAAACATCAAACACTGCAGATCCGGCAAACATCAGACACAACTGTGGCTCAGCTCCAAGCGCTGCCGTGCCTCGCACGCGAAACTCCGACTGTGTTTGGTATTGTTTCCTGTATCTGGCCTGCCCAAGGTACCAGACATCGTGCGCTTGAACTGGTCAAGCAGCGATGGCTTGGCATCCTTTCAAGCAACCAGTTGCAAGCTGCCACACATGAATGCTGGGCTGTGTGCATGATGGTCGATGGTGTTGAGATTGTGGTGCATGACCTTGCTGAAGACAACAGTGAAATCCATTTGAAAGCGAACGGCGTCCACCAGTCTTGCCTCACCAGGAGCTTCCACTGGCATCACCCGCAGCAAGACCTTGCGAGAATGTGCAAACACAAACGCAACACATCCCGGTTTGTGAGAAGCCGGCGCATCCGGGAAGCAGTGCCACAGCAATCAAGAACACCTCGAACCTAGGCAACACCCACGCATTCTGATCCCCCGTGTGTTGCACTTTGATCCCTCGGCTTTGCCGTGAGCGCACGGCCCCCACCAAGCCAGCGCTGAATTGATGTTGTACACCCGGGCAGCAAAGAGGAGGCTGGTTGCCACCTGGCCCGCAATGGAAGAAAATCGGCACATTGCTGGGCTCGGCTTAGCGCCACACAAGGAGGCATATGGTCCCAGAAGCTAAGTAATCCCCAGCCTCAAGTACCAAAGCGGGACTGGAATGGGACAACACCGTGCATATGTGAGACTCACCACTCTCCAACCATGACAGGTGCTTTTGTGTTGGCGCGTGTTTCCTGCAAATGCCGTGCAGCTTGTTCCCTGGACCAAGCAACCAAAGAACCAAAAAGCAATCTTGCCCCCTCCGTGACCAGGCCAGGATGGTCGCTTTTTGATTTGCGTGTTTGGTCCAGTGGCTGATGGGGCGAGGGAAAGGTTAAGAAGCATAAACATGCCGTGCCCTTGGTACGGTGCATTTCTAGCAGCTGTGACAGAATGATTCGATCAGTTGTCTAGCAAATCTTATGTGTACACTTTTGCATATTATGCCCGCATGTTTCTAGCATACTTTGACCTCATCCTCTTCTCACTGCTCAGCAAAAACTGGAGAGCTTCTTGGGATGCCGACGTACCTTCTCACAGGGAGCATCCTTGGCAGTGCAAAACACTCCCGCTATCTGCTTGACTCTTGAAAGACAGTTGAAGCTGGTGACCTGCAAATGCCCCAGCGCCCAGCATGACCGCTCGGAATCGTGCAACCATGGTCACGCTGCAAACAGACTGAGCCAGTGACTTCTTGACTTCAGTGTTGAACTCGGCCAACGGAAAGTCCTTATTTAACGGAGGTGCGGTCGTAAGCACACCCCGGTGCAAGACACACAAACAGCTGGGTCTCCAGCTTCCTCCTTGCAATGCACTAGTCCACGGCGCAGAACCACGGTTAACGCCTACCCGAGTCGGTTGCCAGCCAAACGGGCGTCGTCTTGCCTTCCACCATCCGAAGCACACCACAAGCCCAACATGCGCCGAAAACTGGGTGTGGTGCAGGAAGCACCCACCAAAGAATCAGAAGCCTCGCAGGCTGTTTTGAAGTTCCATTGGACGACCACCTCAGGGAAGAAGCGTAACAAGAAGAAAGCAAGCAAGTCACCAGTGCTGCCAGGCCACATCGATGTAGTCGCTGCCGAAGTCTGCCGGGCTCGCAAGGACAATCTTGTACAAAGGCAGCTCCTTAGAACTGCGCCCATGGGAAAGATTCATTCCGCTTGGCAAACAGACAGCCGAGAACCAGTCGAGCAAACTGGCAAGCAAACCGGCCAAGCAAACAAGCAAGCGACCTTTAAATGGCATCTAGTTGCACTAGGCTCCCAGGCCATAGCTCGCTCCATGTCTACAAATATGGAAAAGCCCTCCACACGTCGGAATTCTCCATAGCCGCTTTCACCTGCATCAACACTCAACAAAGCTGTCTGCGCACGGGGCACGCATTGTGGACTGGCGAATGCCAGTTGATCTCAGGTCAGCTCCCCTCCATTTCTCGTTGAAGCCTGTCCGCACCTGGTCAACTGAGGCCCTGTGGTTAGTTCCCAATGGAGGCCCAGGCGCTCAAACTTTGTTATCCTGATCTGTGCATTGCTTGGATCCCGGCCAACGGCAGCTCATCCGACGGCCAGGCTGGGACCATGCTCTCCAAACGCAAGGCCTTGCGCACCCCTGCTGCCTCAGAGCAGCTACATGTGGCACGGTCAAGACCCTGGTAATCCCTGCTGCTGTGAACAGAGGTCAGGCACGCTCATGGGGCTGGTTGGGGACGACGGCTCCGACATAGCAGGGCCCCGCCGCTTTGATTGCAGCGGAGCATCGCCTGGCCCAGAACGCCAGCCTCACCCACATTGAACCCACCTACCTCTTGGCCTGGAATGCACTGTGTAGACACCTTAGTAAGTTTAGCTTAGACTGTCTCACGGTCCCTGCAAGTTGAACCCCAAGAACCTGTTGCTACAGAGAGATTGCTAGGAAGAGGGCGTACAAGGTCGCTTCGCCATACCTGAGCATGAGAGATTGTGTTGCTCAATGGGCCACCCCTGACATAGCAAAATATGATTGAAGCGATGTGCCGCTGTGCAAGCTGTCAACTGAGGCATGTGCACTCGCAATTTGAGTGAAGGCCCGTCAGCGGGCACCACCCAAGGCATTCGCCTTGCGAAGGGCTCAATCCACCCTAGGAGAAAGTGTTTGCAATTTCCTACCCATGGGATCTAGGCTGTGGACACGCAGGTCTCACCAAGCAAGAAATAGGGAACCTCCAGGGTCTTGTTCTGCGAATAGCCCTGCCGACAAGGTGCCAGCGACGCAAGCACACTTCACAGCCTGTCTGCAACTGAGTCGCAATCAAAGCTGCCACACTGGGTTTTTTCCACACTAACCAACCTTGCGCAACCTTGCTCCCACCTCGCCGTGCTCATGCAGCCAGGCATGCAGGCCTTTTCTCAATGGCCTCAGCTGCAAGTGCTTGGCCTCCTCTCCCCTGCCAAAAGCATTGGCCACATCTCCTCCCAACCAGGGGCCTAGCTCAGCATCTACTGGTGCATCATCCAGGCTCTGCACCTGCCAGCTAATTGCATCATTGCACTTTGCAGGAGATACCAGGCGGAAAGTGTTGCATGCATACCATAAAGCAGGGCCCATGAAACTCCGAGCGCGCAGCGCGTACACGCAGAGGTCGCTCAGCTGGCCTCACAAGGTGTCTAGCTCGGCCCATTTGCAAAGCTCTGAGCAGGCCTCAAAAAAATTGGTTCGCACTTCTCTTGCAAGGTCTCCTGACTTCAAAGAACAATGCTTGGCAACAACTCAGCTGGGGCGGTGGAGCTCCTCATCAGTCTGTGCTGAAACGAGGTCTTCCATGGTGGTAAGCACCTCCCCGCCACGACAAGGTTTGAAGAGCCTCTACGATTTTATGTGCATCCCTTCCTCACTCTGGTCATTTGCAGAATTGGCACTCGCAACGGCTTGAGGCATTCAAAGCTGGCAAAAGCACCCAGCTGTGGAAATCCGCCATCTGGTTGACCAAGTTCTCTCCACCCATCCTGCACCAATCAGCTTGGGATTGGATCGCATGACCTTGTCAGCTAACTCTGGACAAATACAATTAGCTGGCAAAAGTCAGCCAACTAGCAAAAGACCTCTCCGAGGAGTCATGTTTTGGCGTGCACCAAAATCACAAGCTCAGGGCATGGCTTGCCGACAACCACATCATCGGGCACCATGAATCTGTGACGCCTTGGCCGAAAAAATAAGCGAACGCGGCTTCAATCATTCCCCAAAAAACAAGCAAACACAGGGCCCTGGCCGCAACAGCCGCTCCCGAGCACTTCCAGAGATCTTCATCTGGAAGCGCAGCGCCAGCCACAGCGCAACAAAGGTGAACCTGCGCACATCACACCGGTACCCTGTTTGCCAACCATAACGCGCCCTTCTGTACTTCTCTCATCTTCTCTCTTCGGCATACTAACCTGAGGATCTGAGGTGCGCACGTGGACGCCCAGCATGTAAAGAGCAACCACAGGATGTCTAACAATCGTTCCTCGCAAGCAGACATGGCACTTTGACATTGCACGGCAGTGCTGGTCATTGCTGCGCGCAAATACACTGCGGGCAACGGTCCGTGCGAATGCCCTTGAAGCCCTCGATGGACATGCTGAAGCATACAGCTAAAATGATGCTTCCCATAAGGACGTGCGTCTGCACCTTTGCCGCTGTCACAACTTTGTGACGACCCAAAGTACAGTAGGCCAACAGCGCATTGTGCTTTTCACATCCGCACTCTGTCGGTGGCAGGCTCTACCGAGTGCCGGACGCTCTCCATCCTTGGTTGAAACAGCAAGGAGGCTTCTACCAGCAAAGCGCAAGAAACAGAAAGATGTTGTCAAAACAAAGCCTGGCAGCCAGGGTACATGCACTTGTTCACATCACGGATGTCCTCTCGGATTTGCAGCGACCTCTCATATCTAACCTCAGCAGCACAGCTCCACGTTTCAAATGCACAGGCATGTGGAGGGCCTACCCCAGCCCTCAGCTGGCCTCTGAGCCTGTAAGCCTCTGCCCTCAACCCAAGGTTCAATCGGCAGTGAGCGCTGAGAAGCCGGCCTCTTGACGAAACAGATCCTAGCCGAAAGTTCGCCAATGCCAAAGCCGGCAAAGCTGGCCAACCGCATCCAACCGCAAACAGCATGAGATTGGCAAGAACAACTCTGGCCTGCGCCACTTTTGCCTGGTGCGCATCGCCGCTAATTGCAACCTTGCCGCGGTGCGAAAGCATACCGGCGCAGGCAGCAACAAACCTCCCAACATTGCATGAAGGCTGGACAGGTCAGGCGCGGACGAACGACCTGTCAGAAAACAGGCGGTGCAAAAAACCATCCCCATCCTTTCCCAAGTTGGGCTATGTCCCCGCCCTCATCATAGGCGCAGGAGCTGAGTGGCAAACGATAAAAAGTCATTGCCCATCAACACAGCCTGGCCATTGATTCTGACGTTGGTGCGTGACAGAGACTTTTGTTCTTCAATTTTTGAGTGAATGATTGATACGCATGCACAAGTACGCAAGGCTCGCATCCTCTCCACGGGCCCATGCGAGGCCTCGGGCACTGTACTGCGGAAGCTGGTGAGCCGAGAAGTTCTAAGGCTAGGGCTGGCCAAGCCGCCCAAAATGGCGTCCATGCTGAAGCGTTCAAGATCCCAGCAGCATTAGCTTCACGAATTCCGGCGCGTCACGCTGCACCACTGGTTTGGGGTCCATGACATGCCCAAACACGATTGTGCAGTTGGTTGAAGAACCAGCGTATCCCTATTTGAAAGGGACCTGTCTGCAACCAGCCTCCAAACATCCAGCTCTCGGAGAAACGCTGGGGAGTAAATGCTTGGTGGCTTTAGTGGCTGTACCGTGACGCGCCGCAGGCCTACACGATCAGCTTCACCTCTTTGGATGCAAGTGTGAAACTAGGATTGCCCTGGCCGCAACGTTGCCCGAAGACACCTGGGCTCCAAATCAGATGTACGGCAGCGGCGCGTCAACCAAGCACTGGGTTCATGCACCACAGCCTAGCTGGCACGTAGATAAGGAGGGGGTGCGGACTCTGAAGTGAATTGGTGTGTCAACCGCTAGGGGCAATTGAAAAGGCACATGAAAACCACCTTGTGCTGCATTTTGGCCCCGCCTAATGCGCAACCAAAAAATACCATGAAGTCAAGGAGCCGCAGCGGGGGTTCCCCGACACTGCAGGGGTGCATCCAAGCATGGCATGCTCAGCATTACCTGCATGCCATGCTAAGAGCCAGTGTGCATGTGCCCATAGTGCTTCAGAGGTATGCTGGTAGCAGGTATGGGCCACGCAAGCAAACGCAGCATTTGAACATTCAGGCCGGAATGACTGTGTGCTTGCCAGTCTTTGCTGGTATTGAGTTGCAAGCTCAGTGGGCTGAATACCAAGTCAGTTTTGTGATTGAGCATGTGGGGCCCAGTCTCTCTTCAGGTCATTATCGTACTTTTCTGAGTGGATACCACCCGCTGCGGCAGTGGGTGTACTTTTTGGCTGATGACGAGAGCTTCCCAGCACTTGCTAACCAACACGACTTGCAACAGCTTGCTCATAATAGCTATGTGATAGGCCTCACCAGATCTGATGCTTTCATAAGTGGGTTGCCTCCAACAGCCCCATGATGCCTTGCGTGCATTGGGTGTCTGTAACCGGCAAGGGGTGCTAGGCTCTACGGGGCGGCCCTGCGCAGCGGTCACAGCAAGTGTGCAACAAGTGCCGACTTATATTGTTCATGATTGTTTCACACAGGGGCCTTTTTGTATTTGAGCTGCTTGCTAGGGTACACGTACCGGAGCAGACATGCTCATGTGGGAGAGGGGGGTGCCAACTGAGCACTGCAGCTTATAGCTGCCGGACCGGTGCGGTCTGCCTCCATGATTCGCGAAGCGTCCGGACGGGCGAGGCGTGTGAGAGAGAGAGAGGGCAATTGAAAAGGCACATGAAAACCACCTTGTGCTGCATTTTGGCCCCGCCTAATGCGCAACCAAAAAATACCATGAAGTCAAGGAGCCGCAGCGGCCATCCTGGCTTGCTGGACACCTCCAGCTGAGCCAGCTCGGCGCTTGCGCCGTGTGTGTCTTGCGAGGGTCCTCTCACGCTGTCAAGGTCAGCTCTCCAGCCAAAGCAAGGCCCATTTTTTGCATGTTCAACGGAGCATTTGGATGGCATTCGGCACCATGCTGCCACAAGGCAACATTGCCCGAGCACTGCCGATGCCCGAGTCTCCCCTCCTCAGGGCATGCTACCTTGGAGCCTGGCACTCAGGTACTTCCACAAAGCAACTTAAGCGGCAGCGCAAGGGCAAATGTAAAGTGTACGAATTAGCTGGACCCAGACACCTTTCAAACCGCTAGCCATCAGGAACAAAACACGGCGTCTTCAGAAGATTCATCGAACGTACTTCTACAACATCTAAAGATATCTAAAGCATCCAGCCTCATGATCCGAGTCCAGCGGCACAACGTGCACTCGTGCAGAAAGTCATTAGATGTCATTAGCATGCAACAGGAAGGGTGTGTCTTTCTTGGTGTTGCCACTTTGTGTTGTGACCGCGGGTAAGTCAGCAACATCCTTCGCGTTCTCAAGCGCACACGGGCTTGGATGCAGGCAACTACTCCTTCATACCCAATGTGACCTGGCGTTGCCCGCAAGTCCGTTCCAGCCTCCCTTCTGACAAAAAAACAGCAGTCATGAAAAGCAACGGAAAAACGAAGACCTTGCAAGGAGTGAGAACACGATCACACAGCATCACAGAATGAGAGACAGAAAGAAAGAAAGAAAGAAAGAAAGAAAGAAAGAAACAATCAAAGAAACAAAGAAAGAAACAATCAAAGAAAGAAAGAAAGCAAGGAAGGAAGAGAGAAAGAAAGACACAAAGAAGGAAAGGGGATGCAAGAACCTGCATGTTGTCCAATGTTATTCTTGCTTTTGCTGCATGCGATCTGCATGTCCTGTGGAGAAGGCAATGGGGCACTCGATAAGCAAACAACATGCATGTGTCTTGGTTTCCCATCGGTACACCCACACATGCTAAAGGCTCCAACATATTTACGACATGTTGGTCTTTAGCTTTGTCAGGCACAACATGTGCATTTCCGTCCCTAACACAAAAACGGGCACGGAGCACCCAATGTTTGATGAAATGTCTGGCTTCTAGAGCCAGCTAGTCCCGACAACAGCCGCCCGTGCAAACGTAAACCCATGTTTCCCCATCAGTTTATCCTCGAGCAATGTGTCAGGCACGTGTAAGCTTCTGCAACCAACAAGAAACACATTGAAATGTGCCTTGGCCCTCAGGGAAGGACCCGCTTTCCCCAAATTCGCTCCGCTTCGCCACCCGCAAATGTTTGCCACCCGAGTAGCAGCCGCGCCATGCCCGTTGGCAAGCCTTCTCCGGCCCTCCAACCCCGAGCCGCCAGCCAGCTCCGCATCTGTGCCCAAAGCACAGCCCCACAGCAAGCCAGCGTTTGCAATCAGCTGCGCTGCTCCTAGCCCTCAGCTCCCACCATCCCAACCCGCCGTTGGCGCCAAGCTTCCGGCCCCACCCAGCCTCCCCGATTCAACCCCCGCCCCCCGGGCTGCATTGAAGGTTTGAAGGGTCGATTTTGGGGGGCGGAACATAGCATCCCGCCTCCCCAACCCAAAATGAGTTCATAGACTCACAAATTGACGCGGCTGACGTAGCAAGCTTATGCCAAGCTTGCAGCATGTACCGCTGGCTTGAGCTTTGTGACACTCCGTGTAAAAGCAAACTGGGCATTGACAGAACCTTTCAAAAGAGCACGTTGTACGTACGGAACTGGGAAGCAGTGAAATTCGAGCTGCGTCAGTGCCTCAGGCTGTCATCCAGTTCATGCGCATACTCCTCAGTCAGCTTTGTCGCGATTGGCGACCACACTCAGCTCTCATCTTGGGCTCCCGTGCAACGGAGACGCTGTCAAGCCTGAGGCGGAATGACACTCAAAAGGCCTGGTTCGGCCTTGGTCGCCTCCTTGCATAGGTCGCAGAGATGGATGTGCCTCAGCCAGACGCGCGCATCCTGGCTGTTTGCACCAATTGCTTGCATAACTCCAAGCGGAACTTTGAGCGTTGTTCTCGACTTGGTACAGACATCACAAGTTGCAGGCCCTGACAGTCTGAGGTGCATTTACCTGAGGCCAAAAGTCGCGAGTAACCCCTTAACCAAAATCGCAAATACAATTTCAAGTTTCCCGGCGACCCGCTATGATTCAACTCCCTCCAAGTTTTTTCTTTAGGGGGCAGGGGGGGATGGTTTTCTATTAGGGGGAAGGGATTAGCAAGCTCCGTCGAAAAGAATGTCGCTTGCCCGTGTCGATGAGTTCCCGATATTTGGGAGAAGCTCCGAAACACACTTGTGGCGAGGCACCTGTGGCTGCGTCATATGGGTCACGAAGCCCGGGCTTGGAGGACATGGCCACCCTGCGCAGCTGCTATCCGCTATCCCCTCAGATATAAACGCTCAAAACTCTCCTTTCAGACACGGACAATAAAAGCACATACTTGGCATTGCTCCTGCGTTTTGAACGCAGCCTGGCGCTTTCTGCTGAAAGGCCGCGAGGGCTGGGAAGGCCGAGACTTGCACCTTGCTCGCTGCCTCGCTGCGACTTGGATTGCAAATGACAGCTGACATCTGGCCATCTTCTCCAGCCTGGGTCCCCAAGTTTCCCGGGCGCGGAGGTAAGCCAGGCTTCCTGGGTGACACCTTAGCCACTGCAATAAATTATTCGTACAGCACGTGGCGCAAGAGCATGGCCGCATGGCCCTCATGGCCGCCCTGCATGGCCCGCATGGAAACAGGCTTTTTGAAACTGCGTTTCTCTGGCCGGCTCACTTGCGGTGTGTCTCTGAAACCCTGACAGAGGTCGCGGGTATGCTGCGCATCCACCACGCACTTGCGGGGCCTGCACTGTCTGCCTTCTCTCGAACAGGGTTGAGTTGAACAAACTTGTATAGCCCAAACCTTGCTTACCAATCTCATCACACGAGCGGCGGCCAGCTGCAACTGTGTGGCCCAAAGCCAGCAAGTGCTTTCCGACTTGGCGGGCCACCTGTGGCCAGCGGCCATTTGATGGGTGACACGTAGCTAGCTTCTCACCATCCATACTTGGCATGGGTCTGCGCCTGAAAGCAAACTGTGCTACCCACCCTCAGTCAAGGGCTAACTGGGCGGCAGCTGCTCCATGCCAAACAAAACTGCAAATCTAAGCTGTCCCTACTGCTGAGTTGTTGTTACTGACTGCAACCCTGCTTGCATGCCCACCCTTGGCCACCCTTGGCCACCAGAAAATGTGCGTTCTCGTGTTGGCCAGGGTGCTTTGGACTGGATCTTCTGCGACCCGCGTTCCAAATATTCTGCTTCCTTCTCCATGGCTTCAGTTGCAAGCCTAGGCTGCTCAAGCAATACCAGCGTCGTGTGGCGCATGTTCTCAGGCAATGCCCTGTCACGGTGCTCCATGACTTCGACATGCAAGCAATACTTCAACAACTTGCAGTCAAAGTGCCAATTGATTTGGTGTTTCCTCTTTTGTACGCGGCTGGGGTTGGCATGCGTGGTCTGCTTCCAGCCTTGCCCATCGTACCTGGCGCCGCGGCAAAAACTGCGCGCATCCGCCAAAGCAGGTCAAGCAATTTGCGGTGGCAAGGAAACATGCGCAAACACTGCAAACAAACATTTGCTGAAGTGAAACTGCTTGCTTTCCGGGGCACATGGATACATCGTCTGATACTCGCTTTTTGGTGAGGTAGCCTGGTCCGCCGGAAATCTGATCCTTCATGTACCAGTCAGGGTCCTGGCAGGGAAGAGCTACAGGAACAGGGCATGGTCCCTGGCATGTGGCCACAAATGCACAGGCGCCTGCCTTCATGTCATCAGCGTTGAGCTCGACAAACTTTTGCGGTTTCCGCCTTGGCTGGCCAAGCGCGCTACACACATTTGTTTGGCAGCGTCTCGAACGCGCACTTGTCGCCCTACAAGCGAACAACACCTCCCCGAATTTCGTAGACCGGGCCGGTGATTTCCAGCCTCTTTAAAGACCGCCCTTTTGCTTTCAGAACACATACCGGCACCTGGCAAGCAGCAACGACGAAAGCGACAAAACAACAAACAAAAAGGAAGAACTACAAGCAAAATGAGAGAAAGGGCGGGCCGAAAGCTGGCATCGATTGCCGCTTGGGATAAGTCTTCGTATCTCCCGTGGCCGCCCGAAGCTTGTGAACCAGGCATGTCAAAATGGCAAGCCCGCACAGGCCGCAAGGCATGCGTCCGAGCAATGTGGCAGCAGGTGTCAACCAGCTTCCGGGATGAATGATAAACAGCAAACAACAAGAAAGCACAAGCACCAAGCACCAACATCAAACACAAACAACACATACGATGTCAAACAATTCTCCAGCCGAACTTTCCCCATCCTCGCAGGGGATCCCTTCTCTTCAAACATGGCAATGAAAGGGCAGTATCAATTCAATCAGAACGAATGGGGAATCAACCCTTGGAAATGCACTTCGGCGGCCTGAGCCTATGGCTTCAAAGCTGGATTCGTTTTAGAACATGAAATCGTTTAGCTTCAGCATCGGTGATGCAACCGCGCAGCAGCTCCACCAAGTCATCTGCGGAAGGCCCATCGGGCTGCACCCTCAGCTGTCAAGAACTGAAACGCGGCCAAGCCAAAAAAAAAGAGTGTTGCTTCGCTCCTATGGAAGCTGTCGCCCACCAGCCCCGGACATTGCAAGCAAATTTTCCGTGCAGCCATGACACACGTGGGTGGAGAACATGGGGTGGTTGAATACGTTAGCAGGCACATCCGCAGCCTGGCAAAAAGGCATGACTCGTCAACATGTGTGTCACTAGTGATGAAACTGGCCCAAGCTGCCAAATTGCAGCTGCGCACCTCCTCGTCTTGATCTTTGTAATCTTCTGGGCGCAGCAAGCCCTCAACGGGAGCATAGCTTTTCTCCCTCGCAGGGATGGCAAGGTTGGATCACAGTTACGCACGCTATGAAGCAGAAGTGCAGCAAGCGTTCCAGCCTTGGAGGCTTTATTACCTCATTTCGCTGAGGCGTCCAACATGAAGCATCAAACTGCTACGTGCTTTGTCCGTTTCTTGGCTTGAGCACTGTTGGACTGCTTGGCTGTTGCCACTACCCTCCTGTCTTTTTTTTCCGCAAACACTCGGACAAAAGGACCCCGCTTCTTGCATAAAGCCGGCAAAAAGAGAAAGGCCGGCGTTGAAGCACCTTTGATTTGCCGAGAGAGAAAGAACTGGGTGACAAGTTTCCAGCGACTTGCAGCCTTGGCTCTTCTGAAAGGTCCAGCCGGATGGAGGAGGTGCCTTCCTTGCCCAGAGTCACCTGCATTCCGGTCAAGCATGCATGTGGGTGAGTATGTCATTGGGCGTGCCGTGGTACAATTTGCAGCTTGGAAACCAAAAAAGGAAAACCGACATGTTTAGCAAACGGCATAGCGAGCCAGACCCTCAGCTCATCTCACTTTCAGGGACCCATGGTGACCCATGCCCAGCCTTTGGAGGCGGAAGCGCGGCTAGCAAGCTTTGCCCGACAGGGTTTGCAGCCAGCTCAGCTGCCTGCGAGCGAGGCGAGAGGGACAGCTTCGCAGGTGATGACAATACCAAAAAAAGCGCTCATGCAGCATGTGAAGCCGCCAAATCCCAATCCAACGCCTTCTTGAGGGGTGCTTCCGGCTCTTCCGCAGGCTTGGGCTCCAAGTTCAGAGGCCTTGCAGCTGTAGCTTGAGCCTCACCTCAAAACCCAACTCCTGGAAGCCCTGCAATTCATTTCAAAGAATTCCATGGGTCTTCTTTCTCTCGTCCCTTTGGCAATGCGCAGCTGACCTCGACAGCGGAAGCTTCGTGTAGTCGATCTGAG
Source organism: Effrenium voratum (assembly GCA_963377175.1). Taxonomy (NCBI): domain Eukaryota; class Dinophyceae; order Suessiales; family Symbiodiniaceae; genus Effrenium; species Effrenium voratum. The sequence continues at coordinate 366,290 of CAUJNA010003807.1, forward strand.
CGAGCATGACCGATACGGCCCCTTACTGCCCTACACGCCCTTGCTGCCCCGTCCCATCAAGGCCTTCCGCTTCTTCAGCAAGGCAAGGTCGGACTCAGAGGCCTCCCCGCCTGGCGCTTCCAAGGGTTCCAGTGCTGTGCAGTGCCGGAGCTGAGCCTGCGATTTTCAAGTGGGCAAACCAAAGGAAAATCACATTCTTTGGGTGCCCTCATTGTGACACATCAGCTCAGTCTGCGGCTGTTTGCTGCATCAGGCGACGGCTCTCCAACCTGCTGCTCAGTGCCCCAAAATGACACTACAGCTCGAGGCTGCTCAGCTAAACATATGTCCAAGGTATGCAATTAATTTATCGCTTTGCCGATGCTAAATTGCCTTCGCCTCCCCGCTCTCTTCGCCGTCACTGTCATAGCTGCCCCCCAGGAGGCTCATGGCCGCACCGTGTCAGACTGTGTTCTGAGTGCTCTCAATGTGATTGTTTTGGCGGTTGCAACCTACCTGCAATGGGTTCGCATGTTGCGGGAACGGCCCATCAAAACGAGCTTCGTGGCCTTGAGAATCTGGTCAACGCTGTAGCAAAAGAGCTGCGCACAAATGTCCGCATTAGTTTAAGCCGGAGAGTTTTACCCTGCCACGCGCCATGCCACGCGCGAAGTGGGGCAAATGAACGCCTTACGAGAGACAACGTTCATCAAAAGCTGCTGAACTATTCTTATACCAAAAAACAACTGCACACCAGGCAATCATCACAAATCTCGGGTATCCAGCGTCAAAATGGATGGCGTTGGCAGGAGCCATGGCCTGGCAACAACACCGATGCCCGCGTTGTACTTTTCATGGTGCTCGATCCTCGAAAAAAGTCACGCCTGGTCACCACCCCGCTCTGCGGGAAGCCTGCAAGCAAATGCAAACCCGCAGGGCTTAGGCTCAAAGTGATGCACACAACTGCCAAGGTGGCCCCGTGCAAGGCCTCGCTGGCATCGATGGGCTTGGTGCACTACCGCCCTGGCTGCCTGCGAGTCAATGAGCCTCTGTGCCAACAACGGCACAAGCAGGCTGCAAGGCTTGCAACGATAAGGCTGCAGCACGCTCGGATAGACCTAAATGAACGCAAAAGCTGCACCATGCTGCTCCGATGCCGGCCATGTCCAACAAAAACAAGTATTCGACAGCACAAATCTCTGCCAAGCAACGCGACTGGTGCCACAGGTGCGCTAGCTTCGCAGCTCAGCTTCTCTGAGGATGTCAATCGTGAAACTGCACTGCGCACCTGCTCAGATTTGGATTGGCGGCCCTGTGAATCTTAATGCATCAAAGCGCCTGAATCAAATAGCAACAGCAAAAAGCAAGCGGAATGGAGGTCATGCAAGGCACCGTTTGGCCAGCGCGCTCACGTGGTTGTTACGCAAGGCGCTTTTTTAGACCGTGAAATTGGCTTCCCGAAGAGGGGAACCGCCCGACTTGGCTAAGAATGTCACGCTGTTCAATGCAGCCTGCCTCTCGCAACTCTGCCCGAACGTCTGCCACTTCCGACTCGACCTGACCATGCAAGTGCGGACACTTGGAACAAGAAGTGGCTGAGCCAAGGACCGTCTGCATCCGACCTCTCAGATTCAGCACCTGGCACAGGGTGAGCCTACGAGCTCAAGACGTCACGGCATGACACTGCTCCACCCATCGACGAGCCTCATTCTTGCACCCTGGCGCACCCTGGCACATGTGCTGTAAAGCCTGGCACGCGATTCAAAGAGAGGGCGTACAATGCCCCGTGATGCCCTGTCGCGCCCCGTGATGGCCTGCGATAGCCCTTCAGAATAAACATACAACAGAACACCTCTGCGATGTCCCGTAATCATGCCTGGTGATTTCTGATGGGCCCTGTCCCCCCCCCCCCACCCCCGGCAAACCCCAATTTCAAATACGGCCACTGCCGCGTGTTACCCCCTTTTGCTATTCGTTTGCTGTCTTGACTCGCGAGGTGCAGTTACACATGCACTATTGCAACGCGCCTGCTCCACTTGAGATAGCCGACCCTTCAGCTCTGAAAAGTCCTATGGCCAGCAATTCTGCATATGCTGCACTCAACGGTTGAGTTCTCCACATGCCGGCAGGAGCCGGCCATAACATTTTAACATTTTCTTCAGGCTGGCAGGGGTTAATCAGCATGGCTTGCAGTCCTCAAAGGGTCCAAGGTGAGCAGCGCTGCAATCCGTCAGGCCCTCAACACAGGTGGTACAGGATGATACAGGTGCATGTGCTGAAGACTTTGTGGCTGCAGGGCTCAATGTGGCACCCGAATCCCAGGTCCTGATAGATGCACGCCAAATCTTTCAGAATTCTGCACGAAGCAGTGAAGCGCTTTGGCTTACGGTGAAAAGATGTGAACACTTGACATGGGGCAGCAGTATGGAGTAGCTCCCCATAGGCTGTCTTTGGCTGCCTCCCGCTTTGGTGCTGTCACCTTTCAGCATCAGAATCATCTTCGAAGCTAGGTTCAGATGAAGCTGCTTCCTCCTCGAATTCCTCCTCTTCCACCTCCTCATCCTCCGGCGCAGCCATCGAATCATGATGAACACTGCCGCTGTCTTGCACCTGGGCAAAGCCAAACAAAGCACGGCGGATCATAGACAACATCCGCGCCCGTCACAAGCGCAGCCAAACTACTTCCTCCACATCGCTAGCGACCTGCTGCATGTCGGGCATGAGTGGCAGCGAGCTCCCCAGCTCTGCCAGGCCGAGCTTGGGGACTTGCATCGGATGCGCAGGTCGCGTGGGGTGGCCGCATTCCGGGCCACAGCGCTGGCCCCGCGCTTTTCGCAGCAGGTCCTGACGTCCTTGAAGTATCACAGGCGCCTGTCGAGCTCTGCTCCTCCGGCCGATGGAAGCAAAGACTTGGTCCAAGAAGTTCAACCTAGGCGACGTCTGCTTCTCCGTCAAACCAACACGCAATTTTGCAACGCGCGGCACATCCGTTTCCAACTGAGACCAAGCTGCTGCTTCTCCAGCTCAGCATCCTCTCGTGCAGGACAGGGGCCTGCATGCAAGCCATGGTCAAGAATCACTTTGTACCATTTGTGCCCCCCCTTGTCCCTCCCAAATAACCATGGACTACCGAAACTCAGACAATGGCATCTCTCGCGTTGTCAGGACTGGATCTGGCACCCGAGGTTCCCACGTCCGCTCTTGAACCGTGGCGGTCGGCAAGCCAACCCAGGCGCGCTCTGCGATCGAGGCATTTGCCTTCCAAACATGCTGAGAGAATGTGCCCACAACATCGTAAAGCATCCCACTGAGGGTCTAGCCGCATTGGGACAACAAAGTATTGATTGAGCCTTTACATGGTGGGTTGCCTTGTTCTCGCTCAAACTCAGACTCACACAAGCAACATGTTTTCTGCTGTGGTTCTTGCTTTTGCTGCGAAAACCCCCCCCATTTTGTCTTGGTTTGCTTCAAGGGATAGGTCTCGCGAGGCTTTAGCGTCAAGTCCGGATGACGCGTGGCCCTGGGCGGCCATCTGTCTCTGAAACACTTGCACGCCTCAGCAACGTGGTCTCGGAGTCTTGCGCCGAGCACCAAACCGGGCGCGCGCGCTTCTCGACCGTGTGTGGGACAAGGAGCCCGGCACCTCCCCACATGCTCGTGTGAAAATAGGGAAATGGCCCCAAAATTGGAGTTTCTTTCCTTTTGCCTTCCCCTTGCACCGCAAACCCGGATTTTGCAGCGAAACGATGTGAAGGAGCTTGCCCGCCCTGCCTGACTTCCTGTGCATGTACTTCGGGGCACCACCCATGGCTCTAGTTTCAAGCCTGCCCTATGGGCTTGGGATGGGCTTGGGCATGCTGACAACCTTCGATATGAAGCTCAACTGAAGCTGCACTGCCTTTGCTGGCCTTGTTCCAGGTTCTCCACACTTAGGCCAAAGCTTGTGCAGGGCTGAACCTGGCTTGCCAGGCATCACCTGAAGCGTGGCATGGTGGAAGGCTTGCACAAAACCAGCTCCAGCCAATGCATCACACTCAAACCCAAGACCCGGGCTGCTTCGACCGGTCGGCCTCAGAGGCAAACCTGAAGTTTTCTGTGGGCCTTTTCAAAAAGAAAAACCATTAAAAGGAAAGTCATCAGTTTGGGGGTTCCCCTACGTTCCCCGATCTTGCCCGTGCCCTGCTTCTTGCACTGAGCCTGGCACGTGCATGGCGAGGCTGCCGGAGGCGAGACCTGAGCTCGCAATGGATTCAGAGCCAGGGTCGGAGCGCCGGCGCCTTCCTGCAAGGGCTGGATCGGGCGCTGCCCCTCGCTCCTAAGCGCAATGCGAGCTGCGCTGGGCTGGAGCTTGGCTTTGTGGAACTCTTCTGTGGCATGTTTCAGCATGTGCCCGTGGCGGTGGTGTAGGCAGGGGCCCACCAACATTCTTGAGGCGGCGGCCCGCAATCTCAAAGCCCTTGGCACGCGAAACAAACGCATGACCAAGTCGACAAATCAGTGCCATTTCTGCGGAGCGGCAGCCTGCGCGCCAATCTGTCGCACCAGGCATTGGGCCTGCACAAAGCATTTCATTGCACTCGCGCTCTCTCTTGGAGCCTCGCCTTCTGGCACAGCAGCTCCACCTCCCGACCCCCCAACCTCAGGCAAGGCCGAAGCCCTGCTGTGAGGCAAGGGCAGGGCTCCAACGTGTCTGGCTCCTCTTCGGCATCGACCTGGGTTGGAATGCCCTCTTATGCCCTCCAAGAATTATCCACAAGCAACCCGCATGATCTCAGCCACGGTCATCTAGCATCAGTTGCTTATACTGATCCGATATCCCATGGCGTCCTGTATAGAACGATATAGAACGATATAGAACGATGTAGAATGGCAATGGCCGTCTGGGAGCCAAGGGCCATACGGGAGGCAAAGGTCCCTGCGACATGGCCTGGCATGCGCCGTATCTTTGTGGCACTCGCCAGGGCATCGCACCAGCTGCCAAAACCAAAGCTTGACGAAATGGATTGCATCGAACTGGTTCTAAATCCGCAATTCAATCATTACCAACGATCCGTCGGCAGCGACTCGCCTGGAAGTCCTCACTGGCGGTGCTCAGTGGGCAGGAGCTGCGGGGGTGGCCTGATAGGCAGCTCCAGCCCCCCCAAAGGCCTGGCGCGGGGCCTGAGGCCAACACCGTCAGCGCAAGACCTGGCAGACCCCACAGGATCCATAGAGTAGCTCATCCGCATGTCTTCTCCTCACAGGGTGCCAAAGTGCAACTCAAACCAACTCAATCAAAGCTTGGCATGCCGGTGATGTTGCCTCAAGACGGCCATTTTCGAACCTCTCCCACGCCGTCACTGCCAAGGCAATGGCATGGCCGAAAGACACCATTCATGCCATTCCTTTCAAGCCACTTGGTCAGGTGCCTCTCCGCTGGGGCAGGTTCCTTGACAGGCACCTTCTCACAGCAGTCCGCAGGCACACTTAGAGCGACCCCTCCAAGGCATGTTTTGCACGGGCATCCTCTCAGTTGCAGCCGTAACACTGGCACTGATAAGTTATCAGTGATAACAGTGACGTTTGAAAGACCACCTTGCTGTGGTCTGGGCCAGCTGGGCAAGAATGGGAAACGGGGCGCGTGTGAAACTGTGCACCTGCCCTCTACGCCAGCGTCCATCCTGATATCATTGGGGAGGGGGGTCCAAGCTAACTCAACTTTGCATACAGCCGCGGAGCTCCCGAGGCTCACTAGCCCAACAGAACTCGATCTTTCTTGCTTGACCCATTACTTCTGACCTGCGCAAGCTGGTTCTTAAGTGACTCCTGGCTCGAACGCACCCTGCTAGTGCCGCGCACGCTTGGCGGGCTCAGCGCGGTCTTCGTCCCAATGTCGGCTTCTGCTCTCTCCCTTCTCACGCTTGCCCTTGCCTTTGCCCTTACCTTTCTCAGGGCAGTCGCGCTTCATGTGCCCATAGCCACCGCAGTGGTAGCCTGCATGAGCACCCCTGGCCCGGCATGTTCCCCGACAAACATCCCAAACCGAATCAAACGATGCCGAGTGGCATGCCCTTTCGTCCGCATCACCGCCTACCCCTTCCGCTTCGGCCCAGTCGTTGTACGAGTCAAGGATCGTGTCGACCAAATCTTCTGCAACTTGTACTGCTTCTTCCAAGCTTCCCTGCGCGTGACAGCTCGTGGCAGCTTGCAGCTGCTCGCAGTCAGTCAAAGGAAGGCTGTTGGAGTCTGAAAACCATGGCAAATGAGAAAACGCAACCGCATCACCAGCTTGTCTCGACTGCTGCAAAGTGGGACTGCAAATGGGAACGGGAATGGGAAAGGAAGCGTGAACGGGAATCGGAATATGGGAATGAGAATCCGAACGGGAATGGGAGCGGAATGGGAACGGGGAACGGGAAGTCGAATGGGAACACAAATTGGTTGCCCCTACGCCCGCAGATTCGTAGCGGATGTTTGTCCGTGGATGACGGAGGAGCTATAGACTCTTAGAACGGAACCAAAAACAATGTATATTCGGAGGTCTTTAAATACTGACAAACATCCGCTGAGAGCCCGCTCGTTTCTACTCCCATTCCCGTTCCCAGTTTCCAGTTCCCGTTCCCACTCGAATGGGGACGGGGAATGGGAAAAAACGGGAGTGGATGGGACGGGACTGGGAAGAGGGGAATAGAAACGGGTGGGCACGGGAATGGCGCCGTAGATTCTTAGCTGATGTTTGTCAGTGGAGGACGGAGGAGCTATAGAACGGAACGAAAATCGTGTATATTTAAAACGGGCGGAGGTCTCCTCCACGTCCGTGCTGTGCATTTTTGCGCACGCGACTCCTCAGCCAAAGTCACCTTTGCTCCTCTGCCAGCTGTAGAAATAGGAGAAAGGAATGGGAACGGGAACGGGAATAGGGAACGCGATGGGAATAGGAGTGGGAATGAATGAATGGGAATGCGAGCGGGAATGAGTGGGCACGGGGCTGGAACGGGAACGCGGATGGGAGAGGGAAACGGGCGGCAGAAATGGTGGGAACGAGAACGGGAATGGACATGGGACTGGGAATGGGAACGGGCATTGGAACGAACGGGGAAGGGGAAGGGGAAGGGGAAGGGGAGGATGGGAACGGGAACGGGAACGAGAACGGAACTGACAAACATCCGCTAAGAATCTACGGGCTTAGGGGCCATTCCCGCGCCCGCCCGTTTCTATTCCCATTCCCGTTCCCATTTTCCCATTCCCGTTCCCGGTCCCACTTCCCATTCCCGTTCCGTTCCCGTTCCCAGTCCAACTCCTTTTTTTCCATGCCCCTTCCCATGGTCCGATTCCTAAGTGGGAAGTATCGAAACGTAGTACAGCAGCATTCGCAGTAATTGAATTGTAGTAGCTGTTGTTGCCTTAGTCGCAGTCGCAGTCGCGGTAGCAGTACTAGTAGCAGTAGCAGTAGCAGTAGCAGCAACAGTAGCAGTAGAGTAGCAGTCGCAGTGGCAGTCGCAGTAGTAGTAGTAGTAGTAGTAGTAGTAGTAGTAGTAGCAGCAGCAGTAGTAGTAGTAGTAGTTGCAGTAGCAGTAGCAGGAGTAGCAGTGGCAGTAGCAGCAGTAGTAGTAGGAGTAGTTCATAGCTGCAGTAGCGGTAGCAACAGTACTCGCAGTAGGAGCAGTAGCAGTAGCAGCAATAGTACTAGCACCAGTAACCAAAACAGTACTTGCAACTCATTTCGTACAATTTGTATGCGAACCAAACCTAGAACGTTGCCAACGGTTCCTGGTCGTCACTCTTCACGACCATATGCAGTGGCTCGTCCGATTCCTCACCATTCTTGTCCTTCAGGGCCAGGGCCCTCGTGCCAAACAAGGTCGGGCATACATCTGCCCATTCCCGAGTTCGCGTTTTAGGCACTGGCCATCGTTGAGCTCAAGTTATGTGGCGCGTTTTCGCCCGTCGTTTTGACAGGTCCAGGTCCTTCATCCCAGAGCCCCGGCCACACAGCCAAACCCAAGCGCCCGTGGTTTTCGTGATGTGCTTCACGTTCTTGCCACCTGCAAAATACAGTGCAAGTTGCAGCTTGTCCCCAACAGTCCTTCACCCCTGCTTGTGAATGTGCAAAGCTGCCGGGCCTTTCCCAATAAGTCGGGCTGCTAGTGGAAACCTTTCGTCCATCTGCTGGATGTCAAAGTGAATCTTATGGGAATACGCAAACTCTCTCTGAGAGGGCCGGGTGATGTCATCCTTGCCCGGGCAATCTCTTGCAAAATGGTCACCACCTTGGAATGCTTGAAAGACGCGGTGATTACTAAGGGGCCAATAACGTCTCATGCTCTTGAGATCCCGTGCCAAGTAGCCACACAGAAAGCAAGCCCCATTCTGGGCCGCCTCTGAATCTTTGCCCTTGGTGCTTTGCATGAGCGAGCAAACAAACAGGCAGCCAAGCAAACAAGGCGCTTTCTTGCTCTTCCCTTTTTCTTTGCCTTTGCCGTCCTTCCCTTCTTTGCCTTTGCCGTCCTTGCCTTCCTTGCCTTTGCCGTCCTTGCCTTTGCCTTTGCTTTTGCCCTTGCCTTTTTCTGGGCACTCTCGAGCAAAATGATCTCCACCACAAGTGTAGCACTTGCCTGTGACGTGAGGCTTCCAGCTGCCGCAAGTTTTATGCAGCTCTGCCAAAGGGTATGAAACTGGAATAGGAGCTTGTGCTCAGGTATTTCAGGGATATTCAGGGTACTCCTGGAGCTGCCTTCTTCCAGCACATGCAGCCCTAATCTGCCCGCAGCTTGGCTGCAAACTTGTGCGTCATTTCAGAACCAAAGGAACAGAATTACATGTGAGGCCTAGAGATGCACATACATTCCCTCTCCCTCTGCCTGCATCCAGGAGGGTCTTGACTCGGCAAGGCAACAAAACACTTGTTGGAATTTGGCAGGCCCTGCGAGCAGTCCCGCCAGGCCTGATTCGACGGCTGGAGGGGCGCTTTTCGAGCTGCCTTTGCCTTTCCCTTTCCTTTGCGCCGGCAGGTCCAAGCAAGGCAGACCCAACACCCTCGCCTTGCTTTTAATGCCAAGCTATGCCAAGTGTCCCTTCACCTTTCCCTCTGTCGGCTCGGTCGCCTCGATCGCGGTCGCCTCGTTCGCCTCTATCTCGGTCACGGTCATCCCAGCGGTCGCGACGTGCCGGGGATGAAGGGGCTCGCGCATCACTTTTGTCCGACAGCTGCAGCAACTCCTGACGGAAGGAGTTCCTGCATATTTAATATGAAAACGACATGTATGCAGCACAAGCGAGGATATGACTCTATGACCGGAATGAGCGCGCCAGCATTTTCTAGTGCTCTCAGGCCAAGTACCCAGGTCTGGCGACAACCCAGTTTGCCAGTTCAAAGAACCAAACTGCTTGCAAGCTGAACCACAAACACACACCTCCGTGACATGCCACAAATAGTCAATCAGTCCTTCGCAAATCTGAGCGGAATGCCGAGCGCTTGGAGCTCTGATAGGCCCACTGCCCTGTGACAAGCTGGCAAGCGTAGTCCCGTGCTACGTGCGTTTGATGTCCTTGACCGATGTGACTCAAAATTCCCTGGCCTGAGGCTCTCCACGGTGTCGTACCAATTCTCTTCCAGCAGGGACAGGAAAGGCTCCGCTTCGGACCAGGAGCGATTCAAGGATCTGGCTGTTGCCTGCAGGGCTGCCAGGCAACCGTGAACAAACCCCCACGGGAAACGCAGGAGGTAATGGGAGGCAAAAAGGCAGTCGCGTGTATACCCCCCTCGCTTTTGCCCATTCGCCGCATGTCTATCGACTCTTTTGCCTCCATGCTACTGGCAATTCCGCACCAAGGCCACGAAGCTTCCAAAACTCAACAGTGCAATTTGTCAAGGCGGTTTTCAGGAATCCAACCATTCACATGATGCCAAGTATTGCCAAACAATTGGCAAGTAGGGAGGCAAACCTGAGGCTGCATTGTTTTTCGGCACATCCCCGAGTTTAAGTATGTCGCAGCGCAGCTGATTGGCCATCGTGCCTTGACCAGTTCCCGAAGCCGCGGAGACACCGATGACATCGTGCCACAACTGCAAGTCCCTGCTGCTTTCTAAACACTCCACCAATCCCATCTCTCTGCTATGTCAAATCATGGTTCCGGAGGTGCGGTACTGGCACAGCGGTGCGCATGTACGTGGTGTGCCTCTGCTTGGTTGCTGTGGCTGTTGGGTGCATGCGCTGTATCCGTTCCTGTCCTCCAACTTTTACGCCACTTCAGTTCGAGCAATTTGGCAGCCACGCCATGCTGTGCATTCGCAGCACTGATTGGCAGCTCCACCCGCAACGAAGAATACTATTTTTTTTCAAGAATCCTTGGTCTTGTGGGGGTGCAGGTAGGCATGCCCGGCGGAGGTACAACGGCTGCCGGCAACAATGGAAGCTTCGGCGGTTTCTGCTCAACCCCATTGTCGCCTGCATATGCTGGATTTGACGGTGCCTCAGTTGGTACATGCTGCATGTGCCACTGGCCCACCAGCACGGGGCAGCGGGTGCATTCTGAGCTTAGAACGCCGGCAGGTACTGGGCGATGCCCAGCGTATGGCCTGTTTGTTGCATGGTTTGCTGGTTTACCCGAGTCCCCTCGCCTAGCATCCCTAGCCATGTTGCTAAGCTACTAGGAGCCTGACACGATCAATGACGTAGTGCTGGTGCTTGGCCTGGTTTCCGAAGTGAGCATTGGCTTGAGCCAAGCAAAACAATACCTGGCAAAGTGTTGAGCTCTGCGCGTCACAGCCGACGACCTGAAGTTCCCGCCCAGTGGGCCTTAGCTTCTCATCTTCTCAGCTCACACATTGACAGCGGATAGGTCCGCGGCCGCTGTGATCGCTGCTCGCACTGCTAGTGCTTCCGCAGCTATAGCGACCTGCCACGACAGTGCCTGTGAAATCACTTGTGTGCGTGCATGTGTATGTGTATGTTATGTGTGTGTGGGCGTGGCTTTGTCTCTGCGTCTCTATGTGTCTGTGTGTAGTTGTGTCTGTGTCTGTGTGTGTGAGTGGCGTGTGTGTGTGTGTGTGTGTTGCGCGTGTGTGTGTGTGTGTGTGTGTGCGTGCGTGCGTGCGTGCGTGCGTGCGTGCGTGCGTGCGTGCGTGCGTGCGTGCGTGCGTGCGTGCGTGCGTGCGTGCGTGCGTGCGTGCGTGCGTGCGTGCGTGCGTGCGTGCGTGCGTGCGTGCGTGCGTGCGTGCGTGCGTGCGTGCGTGCGTGCGTGCGTGCGTGCGTGCGTGCGTGCGTGCGTGCGTGCGTGCGTGCGTGCGTGCGTGCGTGCGTGCGTGCGTGCGTGCGTGCGTGCGTGCGTGCGTGCGTGCGTGCGTGCGTGCGTGCGTGCGTGCGTGCGTGCGTGCGTGTGTGGGTGGGTGGGTGGGTGGGTGGGTGGGTGGTGGGTGGGTGGGTGGGTGTGTGTGTGTGTGTGTGTCTGTGTGTGCGCTTGTCTGTGTGTGTGCCTGCGTGTGTGTGTGTGTGTGTGTGTGTGTTTGCCTGTGTGTGTGCGCGCGTCTTTTGTGTGTGTGTGTGTGTGTGCGTGTCTGCGGTGTGTGTGTGTGTGTGTGTGGTGTGTGTGTTGTTTGTGCTGTGTGTGCTTTGTGTGTGTGTGTGCATGTTGTGTGCGCGGTTTGTGTATGTGTGTGTGTGTGTGTTTGTGTGCGTGTGTGTGTGTTGTGTGTGTGTGTGTTGTGTGTGTGTGTGTGTGTTTTGTGCGTTGCGTGTGTGTTGTGTGTGTGTGTTGCGTGTGTGTGTTGCGTGTGTGTTGCGTGTGTGTTGTTTGTGCGTGTTGTTTGTGTGTTGTGTGTGTGTGTTGTGTTGTGTGTGTGTTGTGTTGTGTTTGTGTTGTGTGTGTGTGTTGTGTGTGTTTGTTGTGTGTGTGTTGTGTGTGTGCTCTGTGTGTGTGTTGCGTGTGTGTTGTGTGTTGTGGGTGTGTGTTGTGTGTGTCTGTGTGTTGTGGTGCGTGCGTGTTGTGTGTGTGTGTGTTGTGTGTGTGTGTGTGTTGTGTGTGTTGTGTGTGTGTTGTGTGTATTGTGTTGCGTGTGTGTTGTGTGTGGGCTTTCTGTTTGTGTTGTGTGTGTGTGTGTTGTGTGTGTGTGTGTGTTGTGTGTGTGTTGTGTGTTGTGCGTGTGTGTGTTGTGTCTGTGCTGTGTGTGTTGTGTGTGGTGTGTTTTGTGTGTGTCTGTGTGTCTGTGTGTCTGTGTGTCTGTGTGCGTCTGTGCGTCTGTGCATCTGTGGGTCTGTGTGTCTGCGTGTCTGCGTGTCTGCGTGTCTGCGTCTGGTCTGTGTGTCTGTGTCTGGTCTGTGTGTCTGTGTGTCTGTGTGTCTGTGTGTCTGTGTGTCTGTGTGTCTGTGTGTCTGTGTGTCTGTGTTTTGTGTTTGGTGTTTGGTGTTTTGTGTTTGGTGTTGGTGTTGGTGTTGGTGTTCGTGCTCGTGTTCGTGCTCGTGCTCGTGGCTGGTGCTCGTGGCTGGTGCTCGTGGCTGGTGCTCGTGGCTGGTGCTCGTGGCCGTTGCTCGTGGCTGGTGCTCGTGGCTGGTACTTGTGCTGGCGCTGGTGCTGGTGCTGGTGCTTGTGCTGGTGCTTGTGCTTGCGCTTGTGCCTGCGCCTGCGCCTGTGTCTGTGTTTGTGTGTGCTTGTGCTTGTGCTTGTGTTTGTGTCTGTGTCTGTGTTTGTGGTTGTGCTTGCGTTGGTGTTTGTGTTTGTGTTTGTGTTTATGTTTGTGTTTGTGTTTGTGTGTGTTTGTTTGTGTGTGTTTGTGTGTGTGTGTTTGTTTGTTTGTTTGTTTGTTTGTTTGTGTTTGTTTGTTTGTTTGTTTGTTTGTGTGTGTGCGCGGAGTGGCAGAATACCCTGCCACCACAGTTTATCTTGCAGGGGGCACAGGCCCATGGTGGTGACCTGTGCCAACGAAGCTATCCACCATGGGGGAAGCGCGGACTGATCATCCGCGCGTACCTGCTTTTGTGACGTGATGTTTCTGAAAATCCTTTTGGTCCCCTCCCTGAACCGTTTTGTGAGTCCCTGTTAAAGTAGCTACAGGGAAGCCAAGTGCATTGCGAGCCGAAACTCATCGTACTCGAGACTTATCAGTTGTGCTCGGGACTCATCAGTTGTACTCGAGACTCATCAGTTGTACTCGAAAGATGAGAACCCTCCATTTGGAGTTTAAGTGTGACAACCCCAGTCTTGGGGGACCCTCGGGTGTACCCATCGTGTGACCCCGGGCCGGTTCGCCGGAAAATTTGACCTTTCACGTTTAAGTAGGAACGAGGTTTCACTAAAGGGAAGACAGCCACCAGACCATAGTGACGTCTCACTGATGCATGAGTGATCCTTGAGTTGATTTGCTTTATCCTTGTCATGATCTTGCGTTGTCGTGGAATTGAAATTGGTCGGTCTCAGTCTTTCTCAAGGCTGATTTTTGGCCATTGCCTGGGCTCGCTGAGTCGTCATGTCTTGACGGGATGATCGTGACAGATCCAGAACTCGGCGCAGACGGGATCGGAGCCCATCTACCCAGCCTCGCAAAGCGCGCAGACGTGATCAGGATGACGCCTTGGTCTCGGACGGCATGGATTGGAACAACCTGATGTCCTTGCAACACAATCCGAGTTACAACGCTCCCAATGCCTTTCCACTGACACAGAGCAGCTACCAGCCATCGCAGCTCTATCAGCACCCTCCGGTCAACTACATGATGCCGTTTCCTCCGGAACCCACACCGGCGAAAATCGTGAAACCTATGATGCCACCACCTGCCCACCCACCGGTTCATTCTTCCCAAACTACCACATCGCCAGGATACCCAGCTACGCTTCCAGTGCAGCCTCAGAATGCGTGGCTTACCCCATCAGAAGATTGGAAACCTGGTGACGGCATGTTCGACGTCAATCAGCTATACTCTTTCACCTTGCCCATGACGGTTGCCAGCACCCCGCACAACAACTCACGTGATATGTCAGGCATGGACCTCCGGGATGTTCGCTTGGTTCAGGTCATCCACGGAGGCATCTCTAACTGGCTACTGCGACCATTTGCACACGGGAGATTCGTGACGTGGGAAGGATTCCGCACCCGCACCGAGGCCTTGCTCTGGAGCACTTGTTCGAAGCTACTGCGTCGATCGCAGCCGCTCAACCTGCTTACCCTGGAAAAGGACCTTGCCAATTCGCCCGGACTCAACATCGAAGACTTCAATCAGCGCATCAGGGTTCATGATCACTTGGCCAACCTGGTGCTTCAGTTTCTTCATCAACATCATTTGACTCTTACACCCTCTGCTCAAGAGGCCGACATGCTCAAGAAGTACAACGATCTCCATCGTGCTCACGAGTTGCTCCAGGCACAGCTCTCGGCGTCGCAGCGAACTTCGCCTTCCTCTACGCTGCCCTCTCCGAAAGATGATGCAGAATTGGTCACACCGCCGCCAACCAATCATTCGCAGTCTTCGACGCCAACCAGCTCGCTGCCCACGGTAAGTGCGGCTGCCCTTAATGGCAGGTCGTTTGATGGTCCATCCCAACAGCAGCCTCGGATCATACAATCTCTTCACGGATTGTCGTCCCCGCCTTCCAAGTCATCTTCACCTCAGTTGCTCACCACGCACAGCACGCCGGAGGACATCATCAAGCACTACACCTGGACCAGTGATCAACCACGTTTGTACCTCAAGCAGGCTCCCACTACTACTACTGTGGCATCGCTGGTCAAGTGGGCCAATCACTCGTCCCGTCTCAACGGCAACAAGTCCTTGGAGCCTATGGCGGCCCAGCTCTTGCAGGCTCGTCAACGTTTGCCAAAAGGTGATGCACCTACTTTTGCGGCCATGGCGTCTTTGTGGGGATTGGAACCCGGCCTCGTCGTGGCGGCCCGACTAGTCACCGGGTGAAATGTTGCTGCTTTTCGAGTATTAGCCCGGAGTGGCGGTTGTGCGGCGAAGTGATGAGCGGTTGAAAACTTGTGTGCGCTTGACTTGGGCCTTGGCTTGTCTTGTGAGTTGATTGCTTTTTTTCTTGTCTTGTGTGTGGCTTGTTGCTTGTTGACTCTTGAATGCATGTCGCCGCCACCTTGTAGCTATTCTTGGTTAGACATTCATCATGTAAACTGAACTTCGCGCAGTGGGATATTCGAGGACGTTGCACAATGGAATTCCTTGGCTACCTTTCTGGACACATTGACGTTTTTCTCGGCATGTTGGCAGTACTGCTTTCCTGGACTTTGATTACCATCAGTTCCTATGGATGAATATGAATCAATTCAGCATTTACCTCAGTTAGACCTCATCCTTGAAGTGCTCACCATGGTCCGGATTGCACTTCAAATTCCGATGCATTCTATGTCGCGCTCCCGTCACACTGTGGCCAACAGGTATGAGCTTCACAGATGTCGAATCACTTCGTGTCTGCTGATTTGCTTCTTACAGCGACTTATTTCCCAAAACCATGGGTACATTCCGCCGTTCTTTGAGGTACTTCACTTCTACAACACATCATTGCTGTGTGAAGTCATGCACTCCACTTTCGCGGATATGAAACACCTTCGGCCCCCTCGGTCCCTCAGGACTCGCTTCCCAGACCTGTATGACTTCGTTCAAGATCCGGGCCACCATCAACAACCGTGCGTCTACATCAGAATTTCACCATGGCTACTGAGCAGGATATTCTGCGCAGAGAGCACTCTCGCTGCCGCAAATACCTTCAACTTTTGCGGGGACAACATGCCTTCTTTGAACCTGCGCTTCACTATTGGAAGCGGTCCAACAGTTACTGTTTCTGTGCCATTCCAGTTGAGATCAAACTTCCCTCTCCTCAGTTTGGATCCAGGAAAGCAAATGGCAGTACATGCTACGTCCTCATCTAAATGCTCCCTGGGTTCACAGACTTCCGTAGATTGGTTTCCGTGAACATCTGGTTGATTTTCGTCGTCATTCGTTGTCCTCCCCCACTTCATTGTCCCTACACAAGCGTTTTCGGCGGCGACTACATCCTGATCTTCATCGTCAACTGCGGCCGGAAATGTTGGATGACATTCAAGCACACTACTCCACTCTTTATCGGCTTGGATCTAACACTGGGGCGTCATTTCAAACTATGCGTGAACTATTATCGGCGGCCTTTCCTCCCACCCAGCTCTACTACTTCCTGCGGCTTTCCACCTTCGTCAACGAGCCGTTTCGCTCCAAGGCTCAGAAGCTCCTCGCCCAGGTCATGCGAAAGCGACAACTTCAGGTACCAACTACCATGACACAACTACTTCTTCCACCTCTACATATTCGAAACTGGAAGGCTCAGCTTGGCACATGGTTGCAGAGTTGGGTGGCATCTCACCGTGACCTATTTCCTTCCTTATTTCTTTTAAAGATCCGAGTTGTGAAGGCTCGCAGTGCAACCTTGGGAGACCGGATCTATAACCACCGCAAGTGGCAACGCATGATGGACCCCCGATACACTGTTTCCGTGTCGCTGCTTAGACATTGACGACTGCAACACTTTTCGCGCTCACACTCACGCAGTGATTTTGGATGAATTTTCACGCATCAGCGCTGATATTGATCCTGACATCTTGACAGCATCCATGAAGGATCAGTACTTTGGTGATGTCGACAAGCTTCATCAACGTTTTGCCATGCAGCTGCGTAAACTGGCTCGCCGATGGCATGTGCAAGGATCTAGTTTTTCTACTGATTTTCAACCTGTTCTGATGAAGCTGATCGATGAACATCGCTTCAACGTTCAAGACCGCACTCGCTGGTCCCTATGGTACCAGCTCGCCTACAACACCGTTATGCGTGGGGACTTCGACTACATGCGCCATTGCCGACGGCTCGCATCCTTCCCAAACCGACCAAGGACTGGCTGAAAGCGAGACCCATTATTTCCTTCTTTCGCACATGGGCAGCACCTCTCCTCACGGTCTTCGGCGCCCTCATCTTTGAGCTCACCAAAGTCACCTTTCCAGACGTCCCTGGGCAACTTTCGGTTCAAGAACTCGTGCAACAACTGTGGGATGCACTTTCACGAGAAGATCCAACGGAATACATTCAGCTAGTATCACAGGACCTCTCCGGCTTCTTCACATCCATACCTACAGAACGCTTTCATCAAGCCCTGCAGGTCTTGCTTCATTGCTATGATCAAGTAGTTGGTCTACTTCACAGTGGTCGGTCTATGAGGTGAAGTCGGATCATCGGCGTCGCATGTTCAAAGGCAAATGGCGCCGTCAAACCAAAATCCCTCGAACTTTTCGCGAGGAGGACCTTCAATGCCTTCTTGACTTTGTCATTGACAACAGTCATCTTGAGATCAACGGCTACTTGTTCCGGCAGGAACGCGGCGTTGCTATGGGATCTCCAGCGGCTCCTCCTCTTTGCAATCTTGTTGCCACTGTTGAGGACTTCTTCTGGCACCAAACCATGAACTCTCTCAGATTTCAGATGCCTGACTTTGGGGTGATATGGCACCAGCGCTATGTTGACAATCGCTTCATCCTTTTGCGGGAGTCAGCACCGTCCACTGCTGTCCTTAGGAATTTTCTTTCCCTGGAATTTTATCGCCCCCCCGTGATGCTCGAGACCCAAAATGACATCAAAGTGCTTGGTTATATGTGTGATTCTTCGTCCAGGACTATCACGCCGCAACTTCCTGAACATCCTTCTCAGATCAAAGGTGTCCGCAGTGCCAACGATCCCTTCGTGGTCATCCCGATCGTGGCTTATTGTGCGTGGATCCAAACCCGTCATCCAACAGCAGATTGGACTAGATGCTCTCAAACGACTTTATGAAGCCAAAGGCTTCGTCAAAATTTGCATGTTGCCTTGCTTCTGTTGCATGTCTTCTTGCTTCTGTTGCACTTTTGCATCCTTGATTGAGAACTTGCCAAGTTGTGCATGCATGTGCAGGTTGTGCATGCATGTGTGTAGTTGGCTCGGATCCGGTGATTTCTGGCACTGCGACACTTTCTTGCCTTGGACATGGCGGAGTATGTGGTCAGCAGCCTTCTGCGCCCGGACGAACAATTTCCGAATTTATCAACGGCAATGAGGTGCAGCTTTTTGTCCGGACGCATGGCCTGGTGCACCTACGCAACGTTCAAGCACACAGTTCCTCGCACAGTTCCTCACGCAGCCTGCGGGCAATGCGGGACCAAGCAACCGCGCAGCGGTCCCGGTCACCCTTGTCCCGCGTTAGGCTTACGCCTGGACCACATGGCCAATCAGAAGATGAAGATGACTGGGGTGAATGGACACGGACCGGCCTTCGTACCCAGGATGATCGGAGGCGGCCCCGATCGCCATCCGGTCCGCCTGCACGCACCATGGCATCCGACAAGGTGGACTTGCTTCATCTTCTGCCTTCCTTGGGCAGTCATCGCTTTTTGCTTCGCTCAGGCAGTCGGATTGAGGAAATTGCCATCATGATCGATGACGTCCCGTACTACACGCTTCCCTGCATTGCGGAACTAGTCTTTCCTGAGCCAGCCAAGTGGAAGAAATCCTGGGAAACAATCTACAGGAGCCTCATGCCGCACCGTGACAGCATTATACAGGATCAACAACGAGTATGGTCTGTCTCCGAACTGCCGGATATGCGACCACCACACGGCAACCCAGGTTCCTGGACCGCCCAGGTCATCAACGAGATCTCCCGGGAGTTCAAGGTCTCAGTGGACACGTTGCCCGAGCAACTCATTGTTCAGCTCGGCGTTTGTGAGAAGTGTTGGCCGTACATCCAGAAGACCAGACGGTCCTACTGCCGGTTTGAACCCACCAAGAAAGACGCGTGGAAGAATCGGTTCGGGATCCTCTTCCTCTTTGAACCACGTCGCCAACTACCGGGCAACCATCGATCTCAGTCAATCTCGCCGTTCTTCTGGAGCCACCTCCCAATCCCGAATGCACCAATTGGAACCAGCGTGGATTCCACCAATGGGCTTCTATTGCAGGGGCAGCCTAGTCTCTCAGGAAGCTGCGGTGAAAGCTGCCGCGCAGCTCGCCGGAGTGCATTCCAATCGGCCCATTTGCGTTGGGGGTGCAGCGCGACTGCGCCAATCCCACTGCTCCATTCCGCGCGGTGGCACGTATGCCGACATTGCTGCTTCCCATTACTATGATTGCATTCACGCCAAAGACGGCAGGTGGAAGCTTCGATCATCCATTGCGGTTCCGAGCTACTTGGGGATGTTCTGGTGAAGACCTTCGGCATTTTGCTCAATTAACTACCACTACGCGGTTTGTGCCAACTGTTTTCGTGGTATCCATCATGACGCTTCTCTTCCAAAAAGCTCGCCCTGTTATTGCACGCTTGTTGATTGATGCACCTTGTTGCTTGCTTGGTTGCTTCCAATCTTGATGCGTCCGCAGCTTGGTTTGCTACTGACTGATCATTCCACCATCATCGGCCTTTTCCAGCGCTGTCATGGATCATGGAGATCTTTTACGAGAATGTCGTTACCTACTACACTCCATCTCGTCGCAGATCAGTATCTTAGTAGCCGGACTACAGCGGCTTGAGGGTCACCAGCGACATCCTCAATCACCGCTGTTCCTCCAGTACCAGTAGTTCCCGAGGTACCGCCACCACTTCCGCCTCCTACAGCGCCAGCGCCAACCTCTCCGAAGGCATCGTCGGTGAGACCTGCTTACACATCGATGCCAATCACGCCGGTGGCTACTTCTACTAATCGAGTGGAATCGGCCGATCTCATTGAGCCAGTGAGTGACAGTGCCTCCCGGGAGCGCCATCGGAGAAGAAGGTCCAGACGGCGCGACGCGCATCGGCATCGGTCTCGAAGCCGTAGTCATCGCAGACGACCACTCGACATCGTGACGCCGTGCCAAAACACCCCCCAGCAGTCAAAGCTATGCCGGCGTGTCGACCATCCGGACTCTCATATGGCCGTTGAAGCTCGGCGAGTGGTAAAAGGTCCTACGTCCTCTGATTCCGCGGTCATGCATGCCTGTTTGAGTTGTTGTTGTTGATGACTCGCAGCCACCTCTTGCTTGTGTTGTCCTTGCATTTATTCTGGCTGTCTCCAGAGTTCGTGAATAACCTGGTGGCAGTGCTTAATGCTCTCGCCTCTCAAGTTGCCGCAGCCTTGGACACCCTGAACTTTGCCTGGCGGTGGATCGCAATTCGGAGTCTGATCGAAGCATTCTTTCCCGGATGGTCCCCAGGGCGCCCCGTAACTCAAGACATGGACTCGTCCACGCATCATCACGGAGCGCATCACGTCTGACCGGTCGCGCACACTACCTCGCACCAGGACTCGGCCCGTGGACACGTATTCAACCTGGTATATGCCTGTACTAACACCTCCTCGGGAAACACTTCGTGAAGTTCCAGGAGGTGATCCTGGTCTTCGTCCTGATGCCCTTGTTGACCGGCTACCGCCACCAAGAGCCGTGGTTCCCAACGCGACAAGCAACGACCGTGAACCGGTAATGACACCGTCTTCTACGTCTGATTTGGATTCGCACGACTCTGTCCGTCCCCATCCTGGTGCCTCGTCGTTTCGCCCATCACCCACGGTGGTACATGGACCTCGTGAACTTCTACAGGAATTCACCATTGCTCTCCGCAATGCTCATCCTGAACCATTCACGGCGTGGACACAAGGTGAGCTGGATGAGATGGTCCGACGCAAAAAGGACAAAGATGCCAGGCCCACCTACAAGACTATTGCCCGCTCCCTCCAGAAGCCTGCCGAGGAAGTCAAGCAGGCATGGAAGGTCTATCAGCAACTTGAGGCACGCGGCTAGACTGCTTTGCAGAGTTGGCGCCGTCAAAATTCTTTTGCGTGGCTTTGCTGTCCTGAGTGTTCTGGACCCATGGGGTGCAGCCGACGTGGTTGCAGTATCACGGACCCTCATGCCCACTGCGAATGACGGTACCACCGCCACCTCCACCACAGTTGGTACTACCCCACCTCCACCTCCACCACCACCACCGCAGATTCTTCACCCGCAGTTTATGCCTTCATTGCGGACCCCAACGGCTTCTTCTCCCCGAGGACAATCTTGCCCGGCTACTATGACCTCTGAGCGACACACGGCGATCAGTTCACAGTGCCGACCAATTCAGTGCTGATGATCTTCGGAGTCTCACGCGTACTCCAAAGCGCAATCGCTCATTGAAAGCTGCATCAACCTCTGCAGAGCATTATTCTCGAACACCCTTCACCGTGTTCACCCCCACAAGGTCTACTCGTGTAGCACGGTCCAGAACTACAAGATGCAAGCATTACTGCCACGCCTTTCTACATCATGGACGGAAGTGTCTTTCTCCCTGTGTGCGACGTGACATTTCCATTGCAGATGCGCACGTCATCAACGGAAGTGAACCGGTGCCGGAACAGCCTACCTGCTTTGTTGCGTTATCCGGCTTTGAGCTTGAAAAGTTGTTCTGCATTGCATTGCTTGCTGATTGTGCATGGATTGCCTGCTGGTTGTTGCATGGTTGTTCTTTCGCAGACACTTTGCTTCATAGTGACGCATTCGGTTGTCATGTTGCCGCGCTACTTTGAGTACAGCATTGAGCGCGGCCCGGGGAACACACGAGTGGAATGGATTCGGGTCTACACACCGGGCATGTGGCAGCCTGTGGCTGAATCCACCTTGGGCCCAACTGAGGACGCCGATGAGGACGACACTCCATCACACACGAAATCTGTCGATCCAATGTATGGACGTGGGTCGCCAAGGCGTTGATATCCACGCGTGTGCCAATCACGGAATTGCCATATGTAATAGGACGCATAGGAGACTGGTGTGACATTCGGATCTGCAGCGGTGCCTCCTGTGCTGTCACGGGGCAAGCAGACGTCAAAGTGGTAGACCCTGCGCCATTAACGATACGTGGAAGCGCGGTCCGGAGTTATGATCCAAATTTTGACTGGAACGAGTCAGATTGATGCTTGGGCTGAATGTTGTTTAAAACATTGCGCTTGTTGAGTTTTGCGTCTTGCGTGCATTGCTTGCGGCCTTTTGATTGCTTGTCATGGTTGTACCTTGCAGCCGTATATACCTTTGACAATCATCATGCCGTGGTTGGAATGGTGTCCTGACCCTCATCAACCTGACGCTCAATGGGTTAAGATTTTCATCCAGGATCATGGACACCACAAGACGAACGTGATGATCCTCCTCCACGTCATACGTACAGGGAATAGGAAGGAGTTCTATACCCCTAATCATGCGCAAGACGGCGTTCAACATACCAGCAGCACTTGGTACAAGAGGGACTGGACCACGGAAGGCTACCGGCGAGTTGCAGCTCCTCAACCTGATCTCGGTCTCCATTCGATGGCTTCTCCTGATCATCATAACGTGGCCACGCAGTCATCGGCTTTGCGCATGTCCCCGCAGATGTTGGAGGCGATTCTTCGATCTTCGGATGCTTCGACTTTCTCTACTGAGGATCTCACTCGCATTCAGGCAGGGATCTGGTCAAGAGTCCCTCCAGCACCAGCCGGTACGTACTTCTCGAGGCGTTGAGCCACCTGAGTCTATTGGGGTCGCTGATCCAAGCCAACCATGCAGCTCCACCAACAAGGAGAAGCCTATCTCCGAGCTAGTTGCGGAGTAGATTAATGCGTTTTGGTCGTGGCACAAAAGAGTGCTGGCACATGCTCTTGCTTTCATGTTTGTTTGTTTGTTGTGCATGGTTGTGTTTGATTGTGCATGGTGACTGTTTTCTTTCCAGCTGGATCGGAACCTGTGGTATGCCCTGTCTTTCACTTCGACATGGACGCAGATGATGCAACACGGACGTCGACTCAGATTGAAGAGCAGTACCCATGGCTCGAATATTCCGTCTGGCAAGGTCAGGAGTGGGTGCGGATCTACACTCCGGGACAAGCTCAGCAGTGGCGCCCAGGAGAGGAAGTACCTGACCTGCCGGACAACTCGTTTCGAGAGTGGAAACGGGTAACCGATCCAGACGAATCAGGTCAAGCATGGACAATTCGAGACTGGCAACATCAAGGGAATCAACGGATATTGTCCCGCTATGAGTCTTTCTCCACTCATCCTGCTCCGGATCAACCACTTGCTGACGTACAAAATTCGGACATCATCCAGGTCGAGGAAATGTTCACCTACGCCCCGCCTATGTCTGACGGTGCACATTCGTCCTCTTTGCATCTTCCGCCTATCTTCTACGGCGGAACACGTCTTGCTCAACTTGGAGATCCTTCGTCCCCGTCTTCTGAGCGGCAACGTGCAGTTTCTCGTTCGCCCCGCCGCTGCGGATATTTTGGTAGACGTTAGGAGTTGAGCGAATGATCTTCCGTTTGAGAGAAAGAGAAAAAGAGGATTGACGCCCCTCACTGAGGGGCGTGTGTGTGTGCGGAGTGGCGGAATACCCTGCCACCACAGTTTATCTTGCAGGGGGCACAGGCCCATGGTGGTGACCTGTGCCAAGGAAGCTAACCACCATGGGGGAAGCGCGGACTGATCATCCGCGTGTACCTGCTTTTGTGACGTGATGTTTCTGAAGGTCCTTTTGGTCCCCTCCCTGAACCGCCGTTGCTTTTGTGTGTCCCTGTTAAAGTAGCTACAGGGAAGCCAAGTGCATTGCGAGCCGAAACTCATCGTACTCGAGACGTATCAGTTGTACTCGAGACTCATCAGTTGTACTCGAGACTCATCAGTTGTACTCGAAAGATGAGAACCCTCCATTTGGAGTTTAAGTGTGTGTGTGTGTGTTTGTGTTTGTGTTTGTGCGTTTGCGTGTTTGCGTGTTTGTGTGCTTGCGTGTTTGTTTGTGTGTTTGTGTGTTTTTGTGTTTGTGCATTTGTGTTTGTGTTTGTGCGTTTGTGCGTTTGTGTGTTTGTGTGTTTGTGCGTTTGTGCGTTTGTGCGTTTGTGCGTGTGTGCGTGTGTGCGTG